>CAWUFW010020928.1:0-136284 GCA_963921515.1 Calotriton arnoldi
GCGGGTTATGATAATGTGTCCCATTTCAATCGAGGTTGTTTACCTGCCCATGTTAGTCTAATCAGATGTGTGCGAAGTGCTGCGAAAAGGGTTCTGGGTAGGCATATTGGAATGTTTGTAAACAGGTAGAGGAATTTCGGAAGTATTATCATTTTTATTATCACTTTTCTGCCAGTGACAGGGGTAGCTGTATCTAGCGCGATATTTGTCCTTCAAGTCTGGTTATTGCCCTGCCATAGCTGTACTGAATGACCAGACTTGGGTCCTTGTGGATCCATATACCTAGATACTTTATTGGCTCATCACTCCACTCTAGAGGAAACTCCAGTGGTGTTGCTGTCGTGCAGTCAGTTAAGGGGAGTATAATTGACTTGGACCAGTTTATCCCCAGCCCCGAGTGTCTTTCGTATCGGATATATTCCCTGATGAGTCTTTCCAGATTAAGCCCAGGGTCCCTTACATATAAAACCATATCATCCGCGTACAGCGAGATCGCCAAGGGGCGTTGGCGAAATCGCAGAGCAGTGTCCGCATGTCGCTGTCTCAGTATACACGCCAGAGGTTCCAGTGCAATGGTAAACAGGAGTGGGGACAGAGGACATCCCTGTCTTGTTCCCCTGCATATTGCGAAGGCTTCTGATGTGTACCCATTAATTCGGACTCTGGCTGCTGGCTTGGTGTATAATAATTTTATCCAGCGCGTAAATACCCCAGGGACACCCATTCTATGGAGTATTGTGAATAAGAAGCGCCATTGGATGGAATCAAACGCCTTGGCGGCATGCAGTAGAAACGCCGCCGTGGGCATCTTCTGATCTAAGTAGTGAAGAATCGCAAATAGGGTTCGCAAGTTATGTGCAGTGGAGCGGTCTGTCAGAAAGCCTGTTTGGTCCGGAAGAATCATGACCGGCAGGAGGAGTTTAAGTCTCGCCGCCAAAGCGCTCGTGAGGATTTTAGCGTTTGTATTTATAAGAGATAACGGGCGATATCCTAGAACATAATTCCTAGTCCTCCAATAGTTCTTTGGAACACTGTCTCCCCCACTGCACTTACGATTGGCAGGGCATACGTATCTTAGCGCCAGGATACCCGTTGGGTTACAGTGCGCTTTATAAGTACTGATAACATTAACATGATAACATTAACACTGCTGAGCTGGCTTGTCAGGCTTCAATAACATCACAACTAGAGCTTCACGTAGTGACTGCGGTAAGATCTGCTTTTGATACGCTTCTTCATATAGTGCATGAAGATATAGGGCTAGTTTCTGAGCGTATTCTTCATAGAATTCTCCCGCTAAGTTGTCCATCCAGAGGCCTTGCCGTTTGGGAGTTTAGTTATTGCTTCCTTGATTTCATCTATGGTAAGTGGTTGTGACAGGAATTCCCTCTGCCCCTGAGAGAGCCACACCAGTGCAATGTCCTCTAGATAGCTTTGCATTTCCTCGTCCGTGGTGGAGGGTCAGTCCGCATACATATCCTCGTAGTACTTAACAAAAGTGTTCAGTATGTTCTGCGTGTCATAATTGTTCACCCCTTTGTCTGTTACTATCTCCACCACATGGTTCCTTGCCCAGGGTTCGGCTATTTTTCTTACTAATGCGCGACCTGGCCTACCTCCTTCGCCATAACTTCTCGCTGTCCACCTGCGTGACATATGCCTCACTTCCTGTTCTGCCATCTCGTTGTATTCAGTCATTACCGGAGTGTGTTTGAGCCAGTATACTACGATCAGGAGAACTTTCATACAGTCTCTCCAAGCTTGAGAGTTTTGATTCTAGGGATTTCATGTGATTACGAAGATATTTGAGTACCCCAGCCTCGAGTCCCATACACTCCCGCAGATTGTTACTTTAAATGCCTCCCATAGCATAGTTACACTGTCCACTGAACCCACATTAACTTCAAAGTATTGTGCTATAGCTTCACATATCCTTTCACAGAACACTTGATCCAGTAAGGCAGACGCCTGCAGCCTCCACTGGAATTGTGGTCGCTTCAGCCCTGGGATATCCATCACCAGTTGGACTGGTGCGTGATCAGAGAGTGACTTTGGGAGATGTTTGACACTTCTGACACATGCATTTACGTCCTTAGTGCACAACCAAAAGTCCAGTCTGGACCAAGAATTGTGGATGTATGAGTGATACGTTCCTTCCCTGCCGTCTGGATTCCTCACCCTCTATACATCTAGAAGACCATATTCCTGCATTCCCTCACGTAGCACCGCGGCTGCGCGACCACCTGATACTCTTAACGTAGTTGAGCGGTCTTCCTGCGTGGTTAAGGTAGTATTAAAGTCTCCTCCCATATAACTGTTGATGGCTGGAGCGTATGTATATGATGCCAGATATTCATGAAAAATTCTGGGTCGTCTACATTCGGGCTGTATATGTTGGCTATCGTTAATCGCTTGTTGCATAGTGTGCCCTGTAGTATTATATACCGTCCCATCTCATCTGTTATTACTCGCTTAACCGGGAATGGTATCTGCCATTTCATAAGATCACACCTCTAGAGTATGAAGAGTATGAGGCTGCAATTTTAACCCCTGCCCATCGTGATGCTACCCAGGCTTCGGATTGGCTTGTTAACTGTGTCTCTTGGAGTAGTGTGATCTGTATATTGTGGCGATCCAGATATGCTAACACTTGCCTAGTTTTCCTCAGGTTGTTTAGGCCCTGAACATTCCAGGTCATCCAAGAGATAGTCCCCGCTACCATTCTGGCTGCGCTACCCATTCCCTGATGTGTATTTGTGCATCAACAATCCACTTCTGGTGGAATAGCACAGTCCAATAGCACTTGCAAGCACTGGCTTTGCCCATAGCATAACAGAAACATCCCTTAAACCTCCCACCCACCCACCTCGGCAACCCAAACTTGCCAGAGACTTTCCCTTGCATTAGTAACTGAGTAACACAAATACATAGAACATTACATTGGTCCATATTGTCTACACAATTTAAAGAAAGTATAGAGCTGTGGGGCATTCCCTCTAGGGGGTCACTAGGTACCCACAACCCCCACTAGGTAGAGGGGGGACGGGGGGGTTATAAATGCTGGCTTGTAATCACAGTATCACTGTTACTTATCTCAGTTCTGCGCTTCTGCTCGTTTTCCTTTTCTGCACATAGTAGTTAGTTACATTCATGTATGCCCCTCTGCGGAACAGTTCAAGAGAGGCATGGCAGATTCAAATGCAGCATGTCCTTGTATTGTATTGCATACTTTACGAGTTGCAGGCCTCTCTTCACTTGAATTCTATTACAGCGGGCTCACATCAGCTCGCCTGGAACATGTTCTGAACTCCAGCATCCAGTCGCGTGCCAACGCTAATCAGTATCTCGATCATTATTCTTGCTCGTTTGGGCTCTCTCCGCCCGTTCTATCTTTTTAATGTATTCCATTGCGTCTTTTGGGGTTGCAAAGATTTTCGATTGTCCGTCTTGCTGTATCCTCAGTTGGGCAGGGTAAGGCATAGCATACTGCAGCTTCATGTCCTGTCGTTTCCGTTTCACTTGTTGGAATTAGCGGCGTGCTGACTGGACCGCTGCAGTGAAATCTGGGTACAGTGCTATCTGATTACCTTGATATGTCGTGTTCCCACTCTCTCGCGCTAGTCGCAGATCTGTGTCACAGTCCCTATAGTTTAAAATTGTAGCGATGATTGGTCGCTGTGATGCCCCCAGTATAGGGCGAGGGGAAAGAGTTCTACGTGCACGTTGCACAATCAGCATTGGAGAGAAGTGTTCAGCACCCAGCATTTCCCTGAGCATGGTTTCCACATAATGTTCGAGCTTGCCCGTATTCGTTGATTCCCGTACCCCGGTAATACGTAGATTGTTTCTTCGGCAACGGGCCTCCAAGTCCTCATTCTTAGCTTGGATAACTGATAAGATCTTTTCCATGCCTGCGCACTTGTCGATTAACGTTGTCAGCCCATCTTCCGCCTTTGAAATTTGCTGTTCCGCTTCTTGTATACGAGCGCCATGTTTGTCCAGTTTACTGTAATGTTTGCCTCACTTAAGTTAACAACATTAATTCTTCAAATAGACACGCTGGACATGCACTTTGCGGCCAGCTGATTTAACCGTTGCGTAAGCCCGCTAACATCAACATTGTCACCAATCGGAAATCTCTGAATTTTTTTTTAATCATTATAAAGACCTTTATACCGAAACACATAATACTACCTCTGAGGTTGCTTTAGCTTGGCTAGATAAGATAAACATCCCTATATTATCGCTCGAGTTTCAAGAGCTTTTGAGCTCAGCTATCTCTCTGGACGAAGTCATACAGGCAATAAACTCATCTCCTGCAGCCAAGGCCTGTGGCCCAGATGGAATCCCTTCCGAGATTTATAAGATCTTTTCACCCCAACTGTCTGTTTTTTTAAAAACTGTATTTAATGGAATTTTTGAAGGGGATCAAATTCCAGATAACTTTACTCAAGCTACAGTAATAAGTTTCGTTAAAAGGGAAACCAGAAGATGAGACTAATTCGTATAGGCCTATTAGTTTATTAAATTCCGACTACAAAATTTTTACTAAAATTCTTGCAAATCGACTCTGCGCAGGCTGCCCCTTCACTTATCCATCATGATCAGAATGGCTTTCTTAAAAACAGATTTTTGGCTTCCAACACTCATTATTTGGTGCAGGCAATTGATTACTTATATGCTAATAAAATCAAGGCGGCTATAATAATGCTCGATGCCGAAAAAGCATTCAACAGAGTACAATGGCAGGTCTTATTTACAATCTTAAACAAATTTGCGATCCCTAGTGTATTCTGTCAGGTGGTGAAAAATCTATATCACAATGCTAAAGCGTCCATAATTATCAATGGGAACAACGCAGGCACAATCTCCATCAGTCGGGGGACCCGTCAAGGCTGCCCCCTCTCCCCTGTTTTGTTCTCTTTATTTATCGAGCCTTTAGCATGTGCTATTCGGCAGGATCAAACTATCACTGCTCCCCTACCGGGCTCGGCAAAACTTAAATTATTCGCCGACGATATGGCACTTTATTTAACAGCTGATAGGGATAATATATTGAGGACCTTAGATAAAATTAAGGAGTTTACTAATATCGGAGGATATAAAATAAATCATGCCAAATCAGAGGTGCTTCTTTTTAATAGTTCCGTGGATATTTTGCCCCTCGCTATGCGGGACCATTATATAGCCACCAAGCCTATAAGATACTTAGGGATCTTTGTGACTACTAGATTGGAGGACCTTTATCCATTAAATTTCATCTCTACTTTAAATAAAACACGTAACCTCTTGAAACAATGGGAACATTTTCCCATTTCAATTATGGGGCGGGTAGCTCTCATTAAGATGAACATCCTTCCATTATTTTTATTTCTTTTTTCTAATTTAATGATTAAAATTCCTAAATCCTTTTTTGATTCCGTTCAGTCAGAATTTAGACGTTTTATTTGGTCTGCACAAAAACCGAGGCTAAAACTGCAAATTCCACAATTAGAAGCAGAGGAGGGAGGATTAGCCTTGCCGGATTTGCAGCTATATTATTACGCCTCAATTCTTAATTGGCTAAACTACAATAACTCAGAGGAACTGATCGATGCCAATTTTTTCTCACAACCATGCTCAAGGAATTAGAGGTAGATCTTGCTCCTTTTTACGTTTACCCAAACTCCCCAAAAAAACGCGCTATAAGATCCCTAGGACGATTATTTTGCTTTCTCGGAGAATATGGGAAATATATGATATCCCATGGCTTCATCCCCAGATGAAATTAAAGAATGCATCTCCCAGGGGCTGCAATGGTCTCATCAGAACTGCGCTCAGTGGGGAACACTGGGGTTTCTTACCCTTCAAGACTTTTATAGAAATGAAAGATTTCTCACCTGGCAACAAGTACTAAACCTTAATAGTAGTATAAGCAGTCTCCTGGTGTTCAGCTTTGCACGGGTTAAGCAGTTCTGCGTAGGTCTAACCTTCAAGAAAGACTGTCCTGGCGTTACTTTGGGGAAGGCTCATTTTGTTTCTAAAATTAAGGGGATAGGCAACTGGTATAAATTATTTAAGTCAGTGGAGAATAAACAGGCAATCTTCAATCATCTAGAGAAGATTAGCTCAACTACTGGTTGCATTTTCAATTTGCAACAATGGCAGAGCTATAACAAAATGAGCTACAAAGCAGTTAGGGCGGCCAATCTAAGAAGAATTGCATGGTTTAGCAAATGGATGATTTACTACACTCCTGATCGACTTCACAAAATGTTCCCCACGGTTGATCCTAGCTGCTTTAGATGCGGATTTACAACTGGGGATTGGCTTCACGTGGGGTTTACATGTAGCTACTTAAAACATTTTTGGCAAGATATTTTCTCTGAAATTAGTAAAAATTGGAAATCGATCTTCCTCCTAGTCCTCTATCTGCCCTCTTTGGTGGATCAGAGATGACCAAAGACCTGACTTTTGGCCAACGTCAATTTATCTTTATTGCAACACTAATTGCAAGATCTCTTATCCTTGCAAATTGGAAATCCCAAGTAGTTCCAACAGTCCATCAATGGATTATAAAAATGCAAAGAGTTTTTAAACGAGAGACATTATATGCTAAAAGACTGGGTTCTTTTGCTAAACTCGATAGAATTTGGCGATTTTGGAATGAAAGCACTTCTGTAATTAATTTATAATTATGTGCTATTCTATTATAATTTTACTTTAAAATTATTATAAGTTTTATAAATATAATTTGGAACTATTTACATTTAACAGGTTTTGTGCTTCTTAGTATATTACAAATTCTTGAATTGTTTTTTCTCTTTCTTTTGTCTGGGGAATTGTGTAAATATAAATGTTTGTAACATTTTGAATGACGGTTTAAAAAAAAAAAAAAGTTAAAATGGCTTATTTTGTAAAGTATACTTTTGCTACAAATAAAAAAATAAAAAAAAACATTGTCACCAATACTTGAGCATGTACGCTGGAAACGCCCCTTGTGGCGGGGGACACAGCGCATGCTCAGGATTGCCGTTGTCCCGGCACGCTCTTGAGGTTAGCGCTCCAGGCTACACACGCCGCTCGTACAGTACAGTTGACGTGCAGCCGAACGGCACCTTCCCCGCGCTTTTGCACTACTAAATTAGACAGCGGGACTCCACTCGGGAAGCATCCTGGTCCTGCGGAGCCCGAATTAGGTGTATATGCGGGTGAGCCCTTCATTACAAGTAAGTCAACCTACCCTGAACCGGACGTAGGCGTCCTTCGCGTACTGTCGGACTTCGTGACCTCCTTCCCACTTATTTATTGAAGTAAGCATTACATGGCAATCCTTTATTTCCCATACAACAGATAGTGAAGTAAGGGTTCTCCCCACCCGGGACCAGATTTACGTTGTATTTGCGTAAACAAACGTAAATATACCTTCTTGCATACTTTCCTATAATAGTAGGATTTAATTAACCCACGGGTCCACAATAATAGTTACGGGCCACGCTCTACACAGAATATAAAGATAGAGCTAATCCACGTACGGCGCTTCGTCAATTGACGGCACACAATGTCTTAAATCGCAAGTACCAGGCCGGTTAACATCGGGCCTTCATGCGTTTTTTAAGTCCCGCAACAATCACGTATTTAACCATGATTTGAGCGCCTTGTCTAGCCCTGTCACACGCATGTTTTTCCTCGCATACAAAAGTTTTTGGCATGCATGACTTGTGAATGAATGGCTCTACACGTCTGAATGACACTGCGTGTTCTTTTTTAAAAAGAAATCACCAACATAACCCAATTGAATGATGAAATTATGGATCATTTCATGTGCTTAAATTTTAAATGTTACATGTTGTATTGTCTTGTAAAATTCTTTACAGGTATTTTTCAGAGGTGGACGCGAATTACGGTCAGTCCACACAGCATAAGTCAGCACACCTTAGCGCGTGTGCTATAAAATGCATATGCATGTGGCGTAATTCCCTTTTGCCACTCACTTTTCACTTTTTTCACCTACACCACTAATTTTAATTCACTGTGAGAAAGGTCCTGAAGAAAGCCCCACAATTGTTTTACATGGGCTGAAACATGTCGACCTAGCTGATAACTGAGACGCAATTAACTGTCTCTTTTGTTATCCACTCATTTTTAATATACCCTGGACCACTGGGAATAAAGTAATTATCAGGTAGAGACCCAGAGGTATTTTTAATACACCACTTCATCACACGCTCACCCCAAAAAAACCCAGCTCCACTGTAATCAGGTGTCGCAGCACAGCTGAGTAGCATTCGGCTACTCAGCTGGGAACCCGATGATGAAGCATGACACCAACTAGGTTGGTGTGTGAGGGTTCTTCTATCAAACCCTTGCGGTGCCGGGCACTGCAGTGTCGGACAAACTGCTAGACAGGTCTGTCCTAGTTGTTTACCAATATTTACCAAGGGACAAGGACGGCCCATAAATAGTCCTAGCTCTCTCATTTTGTTTATCCTAGTACTTGGCAGCGTACAGCTGCGAGAGCACTTACAAATTATCTCACACATATCTCTGGTGAAACCCACCATGGCAGAACACCCGGGTCTTACTTTTTCGGAAGAAGTGGTCAACGATATCTTATCAGCGGCACCATTACTAGCTGATCTCAACATTTCAAAAACAATATCACAAAGCTCTGACTGGGAAACACTCACAGAGATGAAACGTAACCACATCAGGACAATATTACATGGAGTCATCTTAACCGAATACCTCAGGAACAATACAGCACCCAGAGGGTTGATAGTAACGAACGCCCAAGGATCTTTCTGGACGAGGCCACATTCAGGAGAGATTGGGCCAAGATTGCCTGGCAGTGTACCAGGGATTGGATTGTACTGATCATACAAACAGCTAAGAGACTATCAGATGCAATATTAATTGAAATCACGGTCACTGAAAACCAATTCCGGACTACCCTTACAGGTTTTAAGAAGAGACTGGACAAGATCAATAGAGAAATTCAGGAATACAAAGAAAATCTGACCCAGTCAAAAATCCAGAAATTTCCAAAAGATCTCTGGAAATTCCCCTATGCAAAAACGTATCCATACTCAGAAACGGATTACCAACAACCAAAAAGATCAGACTCTTCTGGAGGCTCAGAAGATGACTCCTCAGTGAGTAGCGGCTCCAGTACAGATAGCTCAAGGAACAGACAAAGAGGAAGAGGGAGACAGAACAGATGGCAGAAACCATAGCAACAAGGACAACCAGGAAACCAAATGCAGTTCCACATCCCCTACGTCCAAATGCCACCGCCCATGATGTTTGGGTGGAATCCACCATATGCTCCACCTCACACCCAATTTATGAACCAAAGCCAGCGGTTTCCTTTTTTAGGGAACGGTCGCAGAGGAAGAGGCAAGCGCAGAAGGCAGACGCAGGTACACTGGGAAGACAACCAGTACCAAGGAGCGAATACCAGGAGCATGACCAGAGACCAACAACCAGGAACGAGCTCCAGCAGGACCTAGTGACCAACTATTCTGAACACACTCTGATGCCCACAGAAAGAGAGTTGCTGAACAAAGGCCTGGGATTCGTGCCAAAAGCCCGCCTAGACAAGTTCCGCCTTCATTGTGAGATGGCAGAGTTTTTCAGGAAACTAAAACTCAAGGCTTTCTTCAAAGACCAACCTACAGAAGAAAATACCCAAGAAAAAGGTGACACAGGGCTCAGAATCAAATCCAACTTCATACCACCTCCAAACACCATACCGGTCGAGGTTGCTGCATTCGAACAGGCCGTGTTCAAGGACATCGAAGCCCTTGAAGAAGGAAAAACATTCAAGAACACCAACAAGATGGAGTTTGAGGCACTAGCAACTTTAAGAAACAACGAAAAGATTGTGATCAAGCCAGCAGATAAAGGCGGAGGGATAGTGCTCCAGGATAAACCCGCCTACCAAGCAGAATGTTTACCCCTTCTCAGTGACAGACGTAACTACTTGCCATTACAAGACAATCCGACTGAGAGACTAAAGACCACAATTCAAGAAATGGTAAAGGAAGCAGAAGACAATGGACACATCAGCAAGAAGGAGGCTCAATTTCGGATGTATTGACGCTACATAGCGCACCATCCCAACGCGTGCTTTTACCACGCGTCTATTACATCGCACAGTCACCAGCCTCGCCAACTTTAACATCGCATGGCGTCTCAACGCCAATGCGTTTATTCCTACTGGCAGACCACGAAATCGCAGACTACAAAATCGCGCGCAAATACACCGCCTCTACCCCTTGTGCCCCACGCCCCCGCCCCGTCCCCACGACGCTAATTCTTCCTTTTTATTGTTCCTAATTGTAAATTTTTTTAAATGTAATTTGTGTTACTAAATAGTGCTAGTAACATTTGAAAAGAATGGGCGCGAGGGCACGCAGAGAACCGGATGTTGACCTGGCAGTGAGTAATGATGCCCTTCAAGGCTCTAAGTCATCCTGGGCTTCTCGGTATGCGAGTCTTGCTGTTCATTTAATATGTTTTTGGCTGCTATTCAGAGCACTGTTTGGTGCTCAACAGAACCTCGGCTTCACTAGTAGCGCACCAGCCTCTCAAGACTCTGGATCATAGAACAAGATAAAAAGAAAGGAACGTAATCTCGGCTGTCATTAGATATCACTGGGTCTGATGTCAGCTTCCTATTCCCTTGTCAATGAACCCACACACAGTGTTGAATCAGAAGACATGTCATTCAAAGCTTCCCAATACCTATAGAATGGGTTTGACCTCTTTTTATGTGCTTGAGCATGGCATAGATGGCTTTAGTGTATACGTTTAAATTCAAAAGAGAATGCTGCATCAATATCACCTCAAGTATAGTTAATGTTTTTTCAATAATTTATTGCACATTCAGTTTCATGTCATGTCCTGTGACGGTGTTAAGCAAAACTTGCAGAGCTCTACAGTCATGTGTGCTCGCATTCTTGGGGATGAGGTCTATCACAGTCTTGCAAGCAGCAAAGAAAACATGAACCGTACTCCCCTATGTGGAATGAGAAACCTCTTGGGCTCAGGGGTGCCGAATTTATGAATGGAACAGTGTAGAAATCGCAGCTACAGCCTTAGTTTTTCGATTGGCACAGCATGGAATATTTGATAGTGTGGCTGCCACACAGATTAAAGATTTCTTTTATTAACAGTACTTTGTTAACAAGGAGGTAACGTGGCCGAGCGGGCTAAGGCGCTGGATTTAGGCTCCAGTTTCTCTGGAGGCATGGGTTCGGATCCCATCCCTGCCAAATATTTTAAAAATAGTTTAAGCATTATGCAAATTCTTTGCATATGTTTAGTTTGATAGTAAAATACATACCTCTTTGTGAAAAGGAGGCCGTTTCGTTTTCTCTTTAATTCATTTTACAGCTTAAATGAGCTATAGAAAACATGATCAAAGGATTTAGGGCCAAGTTCGCAACATCCCATGGTAAAATGGAAATTTCAAATAATCCAAACATTGCACTTGCATTTCCTGGGAAGACGCACATGCAACAATTATTAATAAGTGTGTTTGTTAACCATCATGCATCCACCCACCCTTTCACCCATCCACCCACCATTCATCCATCATTTATCCACCCACGCTTTCATTCATCCATCCACCCCTCATCCATCATTCATCCACACACCCTTCCACCCATCCATCCACCCCTCATGCATCCATCCACCGTTTCATCCATCCACCCATCATTCATCCACACACGCTTTCATCCATCCATCCAGCCATCATTCATCCACCCACGCTTTCATTCATCCATCCACCCATCATTCATCTATCATTCATCCACACACACTTCCACCCATCTATCCACTCCTCATGCATCCACCCATGCTTTCGTTCATCCATCCACCCCTCATGCATCCATCCACCGTTTCATCCATCTGTTTACCGAAGTGCCGTCATTTTTGTGTGCCCAACATCGCTAATTCACATCGCCATAACATACCGCCCTTCCATCCATCCATCCACCCCTCATGCATCCATCCACCGTTTCATCCATCCACCCATCATTCATCCACCCACGCTTCCATTCATCCATCTTCCCCTCATGCATCCACCCACGCTTTCATTCATCCATCCACCCATCATTCATCCACACACCCTTTCATCCATCCATCCACCATTCATCCATCATTCATCCACCCACGCTTTCATTCATCCATCCACCCATCATTCATCCATCATTCATCCACACACCCTTCCACCCATCCATCCACCCCTCATGCATCCATCCACCGTTTCATCCATCCATCCATCATTCATCCACCCACGCTTTCATTCATCCATCCACCCCTCATGCATCCACCCACGCTTTCATTCATCCATCCACCCCTCATGCATCCACCCACGCTTTCATAGCATTACATAGCCGTCACTTTTGTGTGACTTTCCGTTATGCCAAACATCGCTAATTCACATTACATGTCTGTTGCCGTCACTTTTGTGCGCCCATTGGTGACACAATCTGACACTGACATTATTTTATTTTTTGTTAGCTGTAAAGAGCGCTGCTAAATTATTTTGAAATGCAGAGTATACTTTCATATTTGGACTGTGGCTGCATTTTTAAAGATCATTTTTCACATTGCATGTATGTTTACCGAACATCGCAGAGCGCTGCTAAATTATTTAGAAATGCAGAGTATTTACCGAACATCGCAGTAACGTTTACATCTTAAAGTTGCCATCGCAGTAACGTTTACTTTCATATTTGGACTGTGGCTGCATTTTTAAAGAAAATTTCTCACATTGCATGTATGTTTACCGAACATCGCAGAGCGCTGCTAAATTATTTAGAAATGCAGAGTATTTACCGAACATCGCAGTAACGTTTACATCTTAAAGTTGCCATCGCAGTAACGTTTACATCGTAAAGTTGCGTTTTGCTGGCTCACGTTGTTATGACTTACGATGTAAACGTTTAAGCGTTGCAGTGCTTTACGGTGTAAAAGTTAATGCGATGTTGTGTTTGCGTTGCAATGTCCTCGCGAAGTATTCACTTCGTTGCGATGGGTGTCTCCCCTCAATTTCTTACCAACTCCTCAGGCAAAATCTCCTAATTCTATACCATACCTAAAATACACAAAAACAAAATACCACCACCAGGACGCCCGCTAGTATCAGGCATCGGATCTGTCCTAGAACCTCTGTCCAAATTTTGCGACTTCTACTTACAACCCATTGTACAGGCCACCACTACTTATCTTAAGGACACGAAGGACCTTCTTCGACAAATTGAAAACTTTACCTTTGATCCTAACACATCGTTCTTGGTCAGCCTGGACATAGAAAGTCTATACACGAGCCTACCGCAAGATGACACGTTCGAAGTACTGAAAGTTTCACTAGACACCATCAACTGGGAACATAAAACCCCAAAATCCTTTGTCCTAGCATGTGCAAACTTGGCACTTAAAGAAAACTATTTTGAATTTGAGGGGCAACTATACCTCCAAACATACAGTACATCTATGGGCAGCACTTTTGCCCCTAGTGTGGCAGGATTGTATGTCTATAACTTTGAAATGACACATCTATTCAATCCCAACAATCCACCCATCACCAATATACTACTCTACAAAAGATATATTGATGATGTTCTCCTCATTTGGGAAGGCACCGAAGAATCCTTAGACTCCTTTTTTGTGTGGATAAATGGTCGAGACCCCAACCTAAAATTCACTTACACAAAGAGCCGCCAAACAATCACATTTCTAGACTTAGATATCTCCCATGCCAACGGAAAACTAGACACAAGGACACATTTTAAGACGACTGCAAAGAACTCTTTGCTGCACTACACCAGCTTCCATCCTCGCCCTCTCAGAGAGAACTTGCCATATGGACAATACCTGCGACTACGGAGAAATTGTAGCAATCTCCATGATTTCAAAGACCAAGCAGAAACACTCTCACACAAGTTGAAGGAGAGAGGGTATCCAAAAAGAATCACCGAAAAAGCAAGGAAAAGGGCACGCAACCAGAATAGAGATGCACTCCTCGAACAGAAACCATCAACCGAGCAGTCAATTCCACTGACTTGCGTGACTGACCACATTCAATGCCGTGTCCAACAAAGTATCCAACATCATCCAAAAGCATTGGAAAATACTCAATTCAGGCGACCAACAGTGGGAGAAACCCATATTCTCTTACCGAAAGGGAAGGAGTCTAAAAAGCAATCTAGTCTCAACCAGACCACAACAACTAGTGAAACAAACTAACACCATACAAAATGCATGGGGCCTACCAAGGATTACAGGCCACTTCCCCTGCGGCGAATGCAGTGTATGCCACTTAACTAAATCAGCGAAATTTCTGAATCTGGAACCAGGCAAAGTGTGGGAAATACGAAAACACACAAATTGCAACACTGCAAATGCAATATACTTAATCACGTGCCCATGCAATCTCAGGTACGTCGGCATGACCAGTCGGAAAGTAAAGACACGAATATGCGAACACAGAAGCAACATTCGGTGCAAAAGAAACACCACGCGGATGACAAACCATTTCCTAGAAAGGGGCCACACTACTAATGATATGGAATGGACTATCATTGAACACCTTGAAATCACCACTAATAATGCCCAACAACAACTGCTGGAGAAAGAACAACGATGGATATATCGACTATCCACCCATCTACATGGGTTAAACGATAACATTCCATGGAATAGTTTGACCAAATGATCCTACTGTAAAGAAACACTAACAATCAAAATAGTGAAACTCGATAAATGCCCACATAGTGATTAGTCACAGGGTCACAGTTGTGACTCCGTACAAACACTCCTCCTCATTTGACCTCACAGTTACCCAATGAGCCTAGGGCTATAAATTCACTCTTTTCCAGTGTGAGCAAGATCTTACAGGTCATATCTTGTTTGGCAATGAGATATGCCTTTAACCCCTTCCCTGCGCCGCGAATTCGGCCACGGCGCGGGCGGGGCTAGGGGGTGGGCGTGGTGCTTCGACGCTCATGACGGCTCCACGCCGTCATGAGCCACGGTAGCCGTGTGCTCATGATGGCGTGGAGCCGTCATAGCCCCGCCCGCTCATTATTTCTCCCGCACAGGTGGGGAATTAGTGGCGCATGGGCGGAGCGGCAGGGAGCAGGCGGGGCAATGACGGCTCCACGCCATCATGAGCACACGGCTACCGTGGCTCATGACGGCGTGGAGCCGTCATGAGCGTCGAAGAGGTTAATATGAGTCATGTCACTTACACACTGTAAAAAATACAACATATGCGTGTGGGTAATGAACAACACCATAGACGACGTGTTTACGCTGGGTAATCAATCATCCAACCCATTCCCAGTTCTTGAGCACTTAGCAGCCTTAAAGCGCTGACATTGATGTACCCAGTATTAAGTACAAATGCGTGGCACAGTTTTCTGCCCTTCCCTTTTTTACTGTAATTTTTACTGTAATGTTTGCCTCACTTAAGTTAACAACATTAATTCTTCAAATAGACATGCTGGACATGCACTTTGCGGCCAGCTGATTTAACCGTTGCGTAAGCCCGCTAACATCAACATTGTCACCAATACTTGAGCATGTACGCTGGAAACGCCCCTTGTGGCGGGGGACACAGCGCATGCTCAGGATTGCCGTTGTCCCGGCACGCTCTTGAGGTTAGCGCTCCAGGCTACACACGCCGCTCGTACAGCACAGTTGACGTGCAGCCGAACGGCACCTTCCCCGCACTTTTGCACTACTAAATTAGACAGCGGGACTCCACTCGGGAACCATCCTGCTCCTGCGGAGCCCGAATTAGGTGTATATGCGGGTGAGCCCTTCATTACAAGTAAGTCAACCTACCCTGAACCGGACGTACGCGCCCTTTGCGTACTGTCGGACTTCATGCCCTCCTTCCCACTTATTTATTGAAGTAAGCATTACATGGCAATCCTTTATTTCCCATACAACAGATAGTGAAGTAAGGGTTCTCCCCACCCGGGACCCGATTTACGTTGTATTTGCGTAAACAAACGTAAATATACCTTCTTGCATACTTTCCTATAATAGTAGGATTTAATTAACCCACGGGTCCACAATAATAGTTACGGGCCACGTTCTACACAGAATATAAAGATAGAGCTAATCAACGTACGGCGCTTCGTCAATTGACGGCACACGATGTCTTAAATCGCAAGTACCAGGCCAGTTAACATCGGGCCTTCACGCGTTTTTTAAGCGCCGCAACAATCACGTATTTAACCACGATTTGAGCGCCTTGTCTAGCCCTGTCACAAGCATATTTTTCCTCACATACAAAAGTTTTTGGCATGCATGACTTGTGAATGAATGGCTCTACACGTCTGAATGACACTGCGTGTTCTTTTTTTAAAAAGAAATCACCAACATAACCCAATTGAATGATGAAATTATGGATCATTTCATGTGCTTAAATTTTAAATGTTACATGTTGTATTGTCTTGTCTTGTAAAAGTTCTTTACAGGTATTTTTCAGAGGTGGACGCGAATTACGGTCAGTCCGCACAGCATAAGTCAGCACACCTTAGCGCGTGTGCTATAAAATGCATATACATGTGGCGTAATTCCCTTTTGCCACTCACTTTTCACTTTTTTCACCTACACCACTAATTTTAATTCACTGTGAGAAAGGTCCTGAAGAAAGCCCCACAATTGTTTTACATGGGCTGAAACATGTCGACCTAGCTGATAACTGAGACGCAATTAACTGACTCTTTTTGTTATCCACTCATTTTTAATATACCCTGGACCACTGGGAATAAAGTAATTATCAGGTAGAGACCCAGAGGTATTTTTAATACACCACTTCATCACACGCTCACCCCAAAAAACCCCAGCTCCACTGTAGTCAGGTGTCGCAGCACAGCTGAGTAGCATTCGGCTACTCAGCTGGGAACCCGATGATGAAGCATGACACCAACTAGGTTGGTGTGTGAGGGTTCTTCTATCAAACCCTTGCAGTGCCGGGCACTGCAGTGTCGGACAAACTGCTAGACAGGTCCGTCCTAGTTGTTTACCAATGTCCACTTTACTTGCCATGTGGTCCATTCTTAAATTGAGGGCATCAATTTTGCCTTCTTTGGTCAGTAGACTCTGCTGCATGGCCTGCAGTGTTTTTTTCACTGTGGAGCTATTCCCCTCCGCCATCTCGGGTGGGGGATCCTGGTGTGCCTGTGATGGGGCCTTGGCGGTGCAACGCGATTCGAATGAGAGGGTCGCTTGCTGCTTTTCAGCTTTTCCCATATCGTCCCTGTGCTGCTGAGGTCTTCGCGTGTCCATGAGTTTTCGTTCTATCCGCCACAACCCCACACACCTGCCCTTCTTACGAACACCCAGATAGGGAGAGTGGCAAGCAGATCCAGCCACACACGTGCTATCCTGCAGCTCACATCGATTTCTTTTGGCGAGCACGCCGAGGCTGCTGATCTGGCTGAGAGTCGTAGGCTTTGCTCTTGGCCACTATTCTGCGTTCATTCCAGGGACAGCCGGTGTCTTTCCAGGCTTTCCGGGCTTTTCAGGCCTGCGTGGACCACTCAGACTCTCCGCTCAGTCTCACCTCTATCCCTTTATGTTATGGTGCATGACAATGATGCCAGTCTTATCCCCGGGCTCACTTTCACCAGGGGGGGGGGTCCTGCAGCAACTTTTATTTGTAGGGCAGTATATGCAGGCGCTGACAGTCTCTGCGTGCCTCTGTTGCGATCTGGTCTACGACCTTACTGCCTCGCTGCCTATGCTGCACTGGTTTCTACACTGTTGCCACACGTTTGTCTTTTTATGCGTCATCTCTCGGCTCGCACTCGTCTCACCTTCCCCGCCTGCCTCCGGGCCCCTGGTGTATCGTGGCTATGGTAGCGGTGGCTTGGTGGCGTGCATCAGAGGCCCAGCTGCCTAGCACTCACCAGAGCATGTCAGGTTCACAGGGGCAGCACGACTCGTCCACAGCTCCGGGAATCGGCTGTGCTCCGCTCTTGAGTCGGCCCCCGCTGCTCAGCGTATGTCCCGGCACATCGCTGGCATTCTGCGACTCATCGGCGCATCTCCTCACCTTAGACTTCACACCGGCTTGTTGTTCCGCCGCTGGATCTCGAAGCGCTGTCCCGGGGCTCGCAAGCACGCCTGCAGTGCCGATCGTCACTGAGTCACAGCCGCCATTTTGTTTGCAGTCAGGCCGCAATCGCGCTGATATTGCAACTTACAGATGTCGATGCAGTCTCCGAGTTAAAGCCCTCCGTCCTTGTGCTTCTGTGTATCGATTTGTGCGTTATTTCAGTGCTGATTACAGCCGATTAGCAGGATAATTAACGATTACTCGCCCCGGCCAGTGGACCCACACTAGGGTGCGGCCATCTTGCTTCGCGCTCGCTAGCGCCCTCCTGAAAGGTAACTTTGAAACTTTTTCTTATGGATTGTCTTCTAGTAATGAACACATTCCATGAAATAATAATGGAATGACAAAGGCGGATAATAAAGACATAAAATTAAGAATTTAATACCTGCTGCTGTGAGTATGGCAATATTTGTTTTATCAGTTGGTGCAATGGAAACTGATGGCATATTGTAAGCACTGTATAAAGATTGAGTGTTTAAATGAAGATGGTTAGAGTGTTTCAATTTAAGATCACATGGCTGTTTGTAAATGGTGTTGCTTCTTTCATTTTTTGATTTATTAAGATGAAATATACGGTAAGTACATGATTAAACTGTTAATTCATATATACATTTGAGTGTCTGTGTTTAAGAAGTTTTTCCAAAACATGTCCTATGTTATTACATTGCAACACTAACACGTCTGTGAATTTTTAACATACTTTCGACCTCTCACTTTCGGTTTCGCACAGGAGAAGGGACAGTGGATTTTTGTCTTACAAAGACCATTTACCGGTGATGCAGGTGGTGGTGGGAGACACAAGCAGACCAGGCTCAGAGGCTAAGCTATCGGTGGGACCACTGCGGTGCTATGGAGACCGTAAGTTCTGAACTTTAGATTATCTGAAGTTGTTTTACATTTGTTTTGTTTCTGGCTTTGTACAGCATTCAGTACCACATTTTATCTTAATTGGACAATTGTTTCCACACTTGGTAGTAGATGTAAGTATAATTTTCCAGGACTTTTACGCGTTACAAAGCGGTAGACATTCCCTGACTAAAACACACAAAAGATGCTTGCTTGAGCAGGATCAACACTGATTTGCATAGAGCTGGGTCCAAACTGAGGCTGCATGATGAGCAAAAGAACGATGTGTTCGAGTGCTACCCCGAGCTATTGCCAGTGGTTAGACTTATTGCAAGCAGCCGCCCATCACCTTTTGTGTTTTTCACATTCTGTGCATAAAAACATTATTATCAAAGGGAACGGTTTCCTATGGTAATGTTTTATGCTTCATTATTACTTGGATAAAAAAATCTTCATAATATTTTTTCTTTAAATACATTATTAAATTCTTCTTCATAACTTTGTTATGTATGGATTGTATTAGCATAAAAATAATGTTTCAAAAGCCCAGTTATTCGCTGCTCTGACATGAGAGCAGTGGAAAAATAAATGTTGTGTTTTTTCACGGCTCTGGCATCAGCAAAACACCAGGCACCAGATCAGTGGAGTTGATCTACTCTCCTCCCTGCTATTGGTTGGTCTGCTGAGATCTGAGTGAGCCGTTGAACTGTAGGTGTCACGCTAGCGCCAGTGACCACCTTCCCTCTTGTCAGTGGTACGGCTCTACAGAATGCGTTGAAAAGTATGCCACACTCATAGCCACTTCTCAGAGCCTCTGTCATTTTGGCACAGGTGCTCAACTTTCAGTTTGAGAGCCGGGATAATTAATGTCTTTGCGTATCTACTGGAAGGAATGTGCAGAGGGCAATGTGGGAGGATGGTAAGACAGAAGCATATTTATTTTTTCATGTTTGGGGAAGGGACATGTAATTTTGAGGATAACGGGGCACATGGCAGGAGACCAGGTTTTTTTTATATTTAGGCAGGGGAGAAGAGGTTAATGCCAAGGATAGTGCAGGTGGATGGCAGGACAGCAGTATTTAAATAGTTGGTGACTGGAGGTTAATGCAGAGGGTGGTGGGGAAGGGTGACAAGACACAAGGGCTAATTTTTAATATTCATGTGACATAGTGTAGAGTGACTGGGGCGGATGAGGTTATGTAGTGCATGGCTCCTCCATAGCTCCTCTACACCTTTGCTGCTCAACTAACCAGGAAAAGAGGCTGGTCGTGTAGTAAGGGCTTTACATAACATGAAATGCACATGAGCATTTGTCATGAAAAGGAATGTTGTTTACCTTGGGGTTCTGAGTCGCATCTTAGTAACTTGAGGTTTGCTCGAGTCTATTTGAATCCCTCAGAATCTCATGTTAGAAAACATTCCGGTTACTCATAGTTACTCATCTACAATTCTATATGTTATGCAAGGCTCTCATGGAGAGTCATTAGCTTGAATGGCTGGATTCTAAATCCAGTAATTCACTGCGATGGCGTAGCAACGTTGGGTAACAGAACTTGTTAACCGATCTTGCTGTGTCATGAAGGAATTCCAGGCTGCTCCATCTGGGCTCTCTGATAGCCTGTCAGAGCAATGCGGAAAAGCAGGAAGCACAGCTTCTTGAGGTAAAACAAGGCACAGAGAGTGGTGGCTGTGGATTGCAGTAGGTCATGTATTTTATTTGAATTTGTGTTGGACTTGGCCATTTCTGCAGGGTCACCCCAAACTTTTTGCCTTCACTCCTATATTTGCTTAATTCGTTTCTGTTGGCTTTAGGACTCTGCACATTTTACCATTGCTAACCAGTGCTAAATTGCTTGTGCTCTCTTCTCTAAACATTGTAGAATTGGCTTACACTGAATTGGTATATTTAATTTACTTGTACGTCCCTAGTAAAGTGGTACTGCATGTACCCAGGGCCTGTAAACTGTCTGCCATAACTGGGCCTGCAGCACTGATTGTGCCATCCACTTGAGTAGTCCTTTAAACATGTCTCAGGCTTGCCATTGCATCCTGTGTGTGCAGTTTTAAACTGCGATTTCAACCTGGCAAAACAAACCTTTTGCCAGGCCCAAACCTTCCCTTTTAATACATACAACCCACCACAAATGTAGGCCCTGTACATCTCAGAGGGCAGGGTGCAGTGTAATTAAAATGTAGAACATGTACTTTTAAGGTTTATATGTCCTGGTAGTGAAAAACTCTTAAATTTGTTTTTCACTACTGCAAGGCCTACCCCTCCCATAGGATAACATTGTAGTTACCTAAATACATTTAATAAGCTGTAACTTTCAAATGAGACCAGGTAACCAATTCATGTTTGCTATTCATTGTAATTATAATGAAACATCCTCTATTATGGTAAAGTCTGATTTTAAATTACAATTTTGAAAATGCCACTTTAGGAAGTTTTTATTTTCCTACCATAGCCTTTTATAGTGCCTGCAGCCTGTCACTGGGTCACATGAGTGGGAGTAGTTGGCTGTTGGGTTTTGTATATTCCTCCTAGACAGCAACACCCAATAGAGAGCTTAGGTGTGCCATGGATGTGCCATCTCTGGCAGGATGGGGGGCCACAGCCCTGCTTACACTCAGTCGCGGCCCGTGCAGGTAAGAGCGGTGGGGCCAGGTTGGGGGGGGGGGGGGATTCGCCAGACAACCACGAGGAGAAATTAAATAAATAATTAATTTTTTCCCATCATCGTCTGTCAAAATCCCCCTCTCCCCCCTACATCCCACCCCAACGCTCTTACCTGCATGGGCCGCGTCTTCTTACACCTGAATAGGCTGTGTCCTGCCTCCACACAAAGGGCTGCATACCCCCTGTAGTTAGTCTGTAGCCAGGGCATGGGAGGTAAGAAACCTATGCACTTCAAAGGGAAACATCTAGATGCTTCTCTCACTTCAAAGGAGGCATCTGGTATAAATATTGGACCTCAGACATCAACTCTTCAGTACACATATGGACTCTGCCAGGAAGAAGAACTGCTGTGCCGCTGAACAGAGTGCCACTCTACTGGACTGCTGCCCTGCTGGACTACTGCCTTTCTAGACTGCTGCTTTACTGGATTGCTGCCCTCCTGCCTGAGTTCGAATGTTGGACTTGCAACTGAGGCCAGGACTCCCAGAGTGACTCCATGGGCTAGTCTGCTGGCCTCCTGGTCAGAACCACAGGGACATAACAGGCTTCTAACCACCAGAACCAGCACTCAAATCCAATTGGAACTGACCCCTGACCCCCAAGTAATTTCCCTCAGGTCCTGGATCCATGGTGTGGCCTCAGATAGGCTGAATTGAAGCTTGGGCTCTTCATAACCACGAACAGGCCCATTAGTGTTGAAACCTTGTCACTCGCACAGCCTGTCAATCCGAAGTTCAGTCGATTTAACCCTTCTCTCTACAGCATTGACCACTCAAGGGGAGCGCTACAGCGAAGCACCGGCCTGACCATTCGTGATCTTTGGGCTACAGCGATGACTGTCCAACACACTTCCCTGCTCCTCGTGGCCCCCTCAAATGTGATGGAACTCTTTGCACTGGACTGTGAAGGTACTAACCTGGTCCTGTATTCCACCCAGACTCCATCTGACTTTCTCCCGATCTTGCACGACCTGATAGCCGCGAGTGGCACATTGGGATTTTTGGTGCTATTTTCACTTAAATCTTTAAAATTGCATATCTCTGGTTCTACTGATTGGATGTTTGTCATTTTGGTCTTGATTTATTTATTACAAGTTGCTGTATTGTTATAAATTGGTGTGGGACATTTGTTGTGTTGTGTTTTCACTTTCTTACTGTTTTAAGTGCTGCATCAATACTTTGCACATTGCCTATAAATTAAGCAGGACTGATCTGTGTCATACTACCAGAGGGTTGAGCAAAGGTTAATGTGGGGTTTGCTTGTGCCTCACACTGACAAGCATTGTAGCTGCTTGAGTAGGGTTTTGCTCCCCTCAACCAGTAACCCAATTTCTCACCTTGGTGATCAGCGGTGAGGATTAGGACTTGTGCTTTTGCCATGCCATACAGTGATTTTGCGTTACACTAAAATCCCAGATAAATAATCTGAGACAAATTTGAGTTTTAAATTCACCTTGATTGGCCTTTTTGCTTTTTCCAAATTCACCCTTACTCTCCCTGACTATTTGTACCTGTGGCTTCACCTGCAAGACCAAAATTGGAGCCCCTCAATATGGAGACCTACACTGTGACTCAGCTAAAAGAATTTTGCATGGAGAGGGGGCTGCCCTCCAAAAGGAGCACCAGGAAGGCAGAGCTCCAAAAGGATCTGAGGGTATGGGTGGAGGCCCACTCGTTGCAAGTCACGACAGATTTTAAGGATGGAGAGGATGATATGGAGGAGTCTGAGCAGGGCCTGGATACCAGCCCTGAGATGCAGCCCTCAGGGGAGGGGGATGTTTAATCTCCTGAGTTTGAGCTCTCCGCCAGAGTAGAGAGCAGTGTGTCTTCTCGGGCTTGTACCAGTTCCTTCTCGGGCCTGTACCCAGAGGAGCTGGTGGAAGGAAGGATGAAAGACAGTTGAGGCTTCAGATGGTCCCATTGAAAATGTAGGAAAAGAAACTGGCCATGTAGGCAGAGGAAAAGAACGCTGAGGCAGAGAAAGCCTTGGAGGAGAGAAAAATGTTGTTGGCTTACGAAATGAGTCTTAAGGAGCTGGACATCAAGGCCAGAGAGGCAGAGTCCAGCAGGGTCTAGTTCCTGACTTTGTTTTTGGGGACGACATGGACAAGTGGTTTGAAGCTTAGGAGGTAGATTTACAGATGAATAGAATCTCTGAGGAGGATTGGATGTCTAGCCTCTGGAAGCATATCCCTAGTGAGGGGAGGTATACCCTACTGGTCCTAGAGAAGGGAGACAGAATGAGGTATCGACCGTGAAGAAAACCTTGTCAGGAAATATTACCTCCCCTGAAAAATACAGGCAGGTGTTTATGGACATTGAGAAGCTGCCCCAGCAGTCCTGGGTGTATTTTGTGGATTATTTTTGCAAGGCACTGGATGGTTGGGTGAGGGCCAGTGAGGTGAATGATTATGAAGGGCTGTATGATCTGTTTGCAAGAGAGCACATGTTGAGTGTTAGACCTGGCATCCTTGGTGTGGTTTTCCCCTGACTTTTTGCCTCTACCTCCTGTATTTTTGACACTGTGCTGGAATTTGTTTTTGCTGGTTTAGATGCTTTGGGCACTTTGCCACTGCTAATCAGTGCCAAAGTGCAAGTGCTCACTGGTTAAATTATTATTGTGATTGGTTATCCATTATTGGCATATTTGTTTTACCAGTAGGTCCCTAGTAAAGTGCACTGAGTGTGCCCGGGCTGGTGATTCAAATGCTACTAGTGGGCCTGCAGCACTGATTGTGCCACCCACATGAGTAGCCCTAAAATGGTGTCTCAGGCCTGCCACTGCAGTGCCTGTGCGCAGTTTGTGAACTGCCATGTTGCCCTGGCCAGTGTACACACTTGCCAGGCCTGACCCTTCCCTTTTCCTACACATTGGACACCCCTATGGTAGGCCCAAGGTAGCCCCCTGGGCCGGGTGCAGTGTATGTGAAAGGTAGGACATGTACTAGTGTGGGTAACATGTCCTGATAGTGAAATACTGCCAATTTCTGTTTTTCACTATTGAAAGGCTATCTTGCCCATAGGATAACATGGGGAATGCTGTGTAACATGTTTACCTGTATATCTTCCCATAGCAGCAAGCTAGAGAGTTGGAATCTGGTATCTCTGAACTCAGAATTTAATAACACATCTTTTAGTGAAGATGGTTTTTAAATTCTAAGTTTGGAAATAGCACTTTTAGAAAGTGGCTATTTTCTTGTTTAACCTTTCTGGGTGCCCCTGCCTGTTTGTGGATTGACTGTCTGGTTTGTGAGTGACAGGGGCTGGGGTGGCGCCAGGAGGCTGGGTGAGTCAGCACTAGGCTGAATAGACCTATTTGCATGTAGAGTGGTGGGAGGAGTAGCACCTAGGTCTGAATAGGGCTGTGCCTGCCATCCACAATGCTGGCTCCACCTCCTGCGGTGCGTCTGATGGCCCTGGCCCACACTCACAAAGGAGGAAGATGTGCACTGGCAGAGTGCATCCAGAACTGGTTTGGACTGGGTCCAGGACCCCTCACACATGAAGAACAAAGACTTTTGGGGTATAAATATCTGAGCTGAAACCCCTAGAATTTAGTTTAGGAAAAACTTCGTGATCAAGAAGGAATCCCTGCCAAAGAAGAACAGCCAGGAAGACTGAGGAAATGTGCTGCCATTGCTGAGTGTCTGGAAGCTGACCTGCAGCTGCTGTGATTGCTGAGGAAGAGGGCCCAGGGACTGTCTGCTGTGTGCTGTGTCCCCCTTGCTTGAAGAGGAGCTGGGCTGTGTGCTTTGCCCCCCTCTGAAGTATACCTGTCTCCATGGGCCTGAGAAGAGCTGGCCTCCTGTTGCAACTCAGGGATATGAAAGTTGCCAAGGACCTCTACAACTCACCCTACATTGTGCTCCGCTGTCCCTGCTGTCTCTGGGGCTGTCTGTGTGTCCAAGGATGTCGTTTTGTGCTACCGTGCAGCCCGACTTGCTGGCACGCTCGTCTGCTCTCCCCAAGTGCTGAGAGTGCAACGTGCATCACCGCCGCCGGCCCGTGATCAAGACAGACGCTGAGGGCCTTTATCTCTTCACCACCGGCCCCCGATTGCCAGAGTTACTGTATGTATGTTTATTAATCACCGCCGCCCCTCGAGCTGTGTGCCCGAGGCCGGGTCCGCCGAGGAAAAGAGCCGTGAAAACATCCTGCCGATATTCACCGCCGGCGGCCCGGAGTCCGTGAATCATCACTACTGAGCCGCGCTGGGATTGGTCCCAGCATCGAGGGTTTCCCCAGCAACGCGGAGGCTCGTCCAAGCAGAGCCGCGTCGAGTCCTGAGCAGCGCGAGGCGTCCCCTAGCAACCGGGGCTCCCTCACGCTCGTCATCGAGGGCGGAGCTTTACCGGAAGCTGGGGAGCGCCGCAAAGGAGAGAGCTGCTTCACCGGGGATCAGCGCTGACTGCAAAGCCCCCCCTCCGCATTCTGAAGGTAACCGGCTCCGGTCCGTGACCAGAGCCTGCGCAAAGGGGAAATTGTGTTTTAACGCGCTACCGGCAGCCCGTCTCAGGGACAGTTAAATCTTGTTGGTGATTGGCGCACGCCCGCGCATTCGTAGGGGTGATTTTCCAAGAGTGAAATTGAGCAAGCCCAGGTAGCACACTCCGTGCTACCAGTACAGCGGGGCAGTTATCGATCAAGGCACCGTTTTTAAAGTGACTTTCATTACGCTAGGAGCAGGAGACCTACAGTTACAAGGACTCAACCAATTCCATTATTTTTGGAAGTAAACTTGTTACAAAAGAACATTGCTACAGTGAACCTTTGACTAAAGAGCCATTATTGGAAGAGAGTTTATTTTTGTATGTTGAATTTATGTCGTTTTGACTCTGCCTAATCAAGATAAAGTGATTGATATTTTTATAAATAACTTGCGTAGCGTCCATTTGTGGTGTTTCACTGTGTTACTGTGGGTGTTGATGCAAATACTTTACACATTGCCTTGGGGATAAGCCTGTCTGCTCATACCAAGCTACCAAGGGGGTGAGCAGTGTGAGAAGTTGGCCTGGCATATGCAGTCCACTAATTATAGTGGGCACCTTGCACCAGTCCAAACAACCCCTTATTGGAGATAGGTTAAAGACAACCTTTATTGAAAGCTATCCTAGTGGTAGCTATGGAGAGCAGCCTTCAGGCTAAGTCTTGAAGGAATGTAAAGCAGCTTGTTTTACCAGTCTATAATCTCTTGAGTGATCAAATGAAAGAGCACCACACCAGGTATATATTCAAAATATATGTATTTATTGCTAAACACACCCCTCTAGTCTCTTTATGAGGCTAGAGTTCGAAGTACATAAGTTATAAGATATTAATTCACAGTAATAGCACAAATACACGTTTGGGCCCTAGGGGCGTACCAAACCATATACCAATAAAGTGGTATGCGAACCACGACTGAACTAGACACTAGGCCTAGAGCCTCTAGAAGTGCTTGGACCACAAGGAACCACCCAAGGTAGTGACACAGGGGACCCACGGGAGACGCGTGCAGTGTAAATACACAACCGCGATACGCCGTTAACTTCTATGGAGAAAGTCGGGATCGGGAAAATAGAGGAAAGGGACACTTAAAAGAGGACTAGGACAAAACCCTTTGAGATCTAGGACTTTGAAGAGTCTCTACCCACGGGAGCACCGGAGTACTCGTGTTACCTCACCCAGGGAAGCCGGGTGCATAGGTGCCTTTCGGGGTCGGGTTTCGTCTGTCGATTCGAATGGCGATCTGCTGCAAAGTGCTGCTGGCGGCCAAGAGAAAAGTGTCTGGGTGGATCCAAGAGTGGATCGGAGTTCTGGTGAACCTGAAAGCAGAGGGGACAGAGTCTGGGTCACTAGCCAGTGACCAGGAAGGCGATGGACAGATGCCCACCGATGTTGAGTGCTTCAGGTGCGTTGACGGTCGTCTTGACTCTTCAGCCACGAGGTCCGGGAGGCATTGTCGGCGACCAGGAGCAGGATTCGGGCTGGTACACGATGTCTGTCGAGTGCTGAGGTATCGGCGACCGGATTGGACCCAACAAGCCTTGGCAACGGCAAGTCTCGATTAAGATGTAGATCATCGATGGTGCAGACCAGCAAGGTCTGTAGAACTCACCCAGTGAGGGTAAGTGAGGGCAGGCCTGGAGCAACCAGGATGCCAAGGAAGAAAAGGATTGGCCTTCGTTAAGGGCTACTAGCCAACGGGCTAGCGACCGCGAAGGAGCCTCGTGACGCCGCACGTGGAGCTGGCTTACAGGACACTTGTGGAGTGGGGGCCAGTGATCTTCGGTGCAGGTGGTGCTGGAGCCTAGGGCTACTCGGAGCCCAAAGCACGACTTCTTGGGAGACCCAGAGATGATGCACTTGCAAATGTGCTCGGTGTCCAGGGGTCACGGTCTCAAGTCACCCACGATAGCCACGGGCCTCAGCTTTGCTGGGGACTCAGGGTAGCCTCGGGAAAGTCTGAGAATCCACCTCTGGTGATGCGATGACTTCAGGCGTCCGATGGGAGCTTCAGAAATGCGAACCGGACAGATGCTTCTTTGGTGCCTGCCAAGCAGGGGAGTCACTCCTTGACCCCAAGGGAGATTCTTCAGTCCTCTAATCTTGTCGTAGAGCGTCGAAGGTCCAGGATTCAGTTTCAGAGTTTCGTCCAGGTATAATCTAAAGTCCTAAGGACTGGGTTCCTACCTTTATTCTAAAAATAGGGTTGGACTACTCTGTGGCCCCACCTATGGGTGGGTCAGGGCAGAGGGGTGGCTACACCCCTTTCCTTTGTCCAGTTCGCGCCAAAGCAGGGGCTGCAAGCCCCTGATCCGGTTTGAACTGGGGTATGCACAGGGACACCAAGTGTGCCCCCAGTGCAGGACTTCAAAGCACCCGAAAGTGCTCCCGCCCAGCCCCAATACACATTATCCTGTCTGGGGAGGTGGTCACACCTCCCTGGGACAGGAAACCTATTGTCCAGGCCTCCCCTGCCGGAGTTTCGTCCAGCAGCAGGAGGCCAGACTCGTGTCTGTGGCAGCAGCATCCATTTTGTGATGCCAGGGCTCTGGAAAGAAGTTACCGGACTCGTCAGAGTTAACATGTCTTTCCTCTAGAAGGGTGGAATGCTACCCCCGCCGCCAGGATTGACGGGGGGTAGTATTCCAAGATGTTTGACACCAAACACGACATGTTTAGGTGCAGCCATTCCAAAGTTAGCATTTTACCGCGAGGATATAATGCGCTTAAGAGTATATGGTCAGGCTGCACTACAAACAGCATCAGAGATGGTCTCCGAACGCTGCAGAGGGGCCCTGCTCATGCAGGGGCACCCTCTCACATAGGAACCATGCACTCTGCCTTTAGGATTGATAAGGCCTGCCTTAGGAGTGACTTATAGGTTTATATGTGTGTATGTATTTCGTGATATAGGTAACCTATATCACAGTAAGGGGTGCATGCACCACCTTACCCAGGCTGCAGTAGCAGACCTGTGGTGTCAGTTTGGATGGCCTTCCAGGGGTGGCATAATACATGCTGCAGCCCCTGGCAGGCCTCTGAGGTACCTATGCCCTTGGTACATAGTATACCATATACTAGGGACTTATAAGGGCACTCCAGATCCCAATCAGAGATGTGCCTAAGGCACATGGAAACCATTTTAGAGAGGAAGCAGCTAGGCTGGGGTTCTGATTAGCAGGGCCCCAGCCAGACTAATGTCGAAAAACAGTGAAGCATCAGCAAAAAGTGGGGGTACCCATGTGAAGCAGATCCTACTCTCCTACACAACCCCCCAAACGTAGGGACATTAAACTAACCTTGCCCAGTTAAGTCTTCATGTTCTAAGTGGAAATACCTAGAGAGTCCATCTGCATTCGCATGGTTACTCCCAGGCCTATGTTCCACTGTAAAGTCCATCCCCTGTAGGGAAATGGACCACCTAAGCAGTTTGGGGTTTTCACCCTTCATTTGTTTTAGCCATAAGAGGGGCTTATGGTCTGTCTGAACCAGGAAGTGTGTACCAAACAAGTATGGCCTCAACTTCTTCAGAGCCCAGACCACAGCAAAGGCCTCCCTCTCTATGGCTGACCAACGTTTCTCTCTAGGGGTCAGCCTTCTGCTAATAAAAGCTACTGGCTGATCCTGACCTTCTTCATTCAATTGTGACAGTACAGCCCCTACCCCCAATTCAGATGCATCAGTTTGAACAATGAACTTCTTGGAGTAATCAGGACTCTGCAGAATTGGAGCAGTGCACATGGCCTGCTTGAGGTCATCAAATGCCTTTTGACAGCTAACTGTCCACTGAACCTTTTTGGGCATTTTCTTAGAAGTTAAGTCATTCAAGGGTGTCACTATTGATCCATACCCCTTGACAAATCTCCTATAGTACCCAGTCAGGCCTAAGAAGGCTCTCACCTGAGTCTGGGTAGTGGGAGCAGTCCATTCCATGATGGTCTGGATCTTGCTCTGCAAAGGTTGAACCTGGCCTCCACCCACAAGGTGGCCCAGGTACACAACCTGACTCTGCCCTATCTGGCACTTAGTGGCCTTGATAGTCAGGCCTGCCTTTGCAGGGCCTGTAAAACATTCCTGAGGTGGACCAGGTGATCCTCCCAGGTGGAGCTAAAGACAGCAATATCATCTAGATAAGCTGCACTATAGGCTTCCAGTCCTGTGAGAACTGTATTCACCAACCTCTGGAAAGTGGCAGGTGCATTCTTCAGACCAAAGGGCATTACCACAAATTGATAATGCCCACTAGGGGTTGAAAATGCTGTTTTGGGCTTTGCAGTATCAGCTAGTCTGATCTGCCACTAGCCAGCTGTTAGGTCAAATGTGCTGAGATATTTGGCAGAGGCCAAGGTATCTATGAGCTCATCTGCCCTGGGTATTGGATGGGCATCAGTCCTAGTGACTGCATTGAGACCCCTGTAGTCTACACAAAACCTCATCTCTCTTTTTCCACCACTGGTGTGAGGTTTCGGTACTAGGACTACTGGACTAGCCCAAGGGCTATCTGAGGGTTCAATTACTCCCAATTCCAACATTTTCTGGACTTCAGTCCTGATACAGTCCCTGACATGGTCAGGTTGCCTATAAATCTTGTTTTTAATAGGCAGACTGTCCCCAGTGTCCAGTTCATGAGTGCACCAGGTGGTCTGACTGGGTGTCAGTGAAAACATATGTCGAAACTGATTGAGGACTTGCCTGCAATCAGTTTGTTGCTGGGTAGTGAGGCTGCCTGCCAAGGCTACACCATCAACTGACCCATCGTCAGGGTTCTGTGAGAGCAGGTCAGGAGTGGGTCACTCTCTTCCTCCTGCCCTTCATCAGTAGCCATGAGCAAGCTCCATGTCTGCCCTGTCCACATATGGTTTTAACCTGTTGACATGGAGAACCCTGTGGGGACTCCTGGGTGTTCCTAGGTCCACTAAATAAGTGACCTCACCCTTCTGCTCAACAATAGTGTGGGGTCCACTCCATTTATCCTGGAGAGCTGCTGGGGCCACTGGCTCCAACACCCACACCTTCTGTCCTGGCTGGTAAACAGTCAGAACAGCCTTTTGGTCATGCCAGGCCTTCTGAAGTTCCTGGCTAGCCTCAAGGTTTTTGGTTGCCTTTTTCATGTACTCAGCCATCCTGGAGCGGAGACCAAGTACATAGTCCACTATACGTTGCTTTGGGGGCTTGAGAGGTAACTCCCATCCTTCCTTCACCAAGCACAGTGGACCCCTCACAGGGTGGCCAAACAGAAGTTCAAAAGGGCTGTAACCAACCCCTTCTGAGGCACCTCCCTATATGCGAATAAAAGGCAGGGCAAGAGTATGTCCCATCTACGCCTAAGCTTTTCTGGGAGCCCTTTAATCATGCCCTTCAAGGTTTTGTTGAATCTCTCAACTAAACCATTGTATTGTGGGTGATAGGGTGTGGTGAACTTATAAGTCACTCCACACTCCTTCCACATTGCTTTCAAGTACCCAGACATGAAGTTAGTACCCCTGTCTGATACTACCTCCTTAGGAAAGCCCACTCTTGAGAAGATTCCCAGGAGGGCCCTTGCCACCACAGGTGCTGTAGTGGTCCTGAGGGGAATAGCTTCTGGGTACCTGGTGGCATGATCCACTACCACCAGGATAAACCTGTGCCCAGAGGCTGTTTGGGGATCCATGGGACCAACAATGTCAATCCCTATCCTTTCAAAGGGCACCCCCACCACAGGTAGTGGTATCAGGGGGCCTTTGTAGTGCCACCTGCTTTGCCACTGGCTTGGCAGGTTACACAGGAGCGACAAAACTCCTTACTGTCTTCAGACATGTGGGGCCAGTGAAAGTGAGGGACAATTCTGTCCCAAGTCTTGTTCTGGCCCAGGTGACCTGCTAAGGGAATATCATGGGCTAGGGTCAATAGGAAGCCCCTGAACTTCAAAGGTATTACCAACCTCCTGGTAGCACCAGGCTTGGGGTCTCTACTCTCTGAGTACAGGAGTCCATCATCCCAATACACTGTATGGGGACCACTAGCTTTCCCAGCAGCCTCAGCAGCAGCTTGCTGTCTGAGGGGTTCAAGGGAGGGCAGCTCTGCTGCTCCTGGCTCAGATCTGCCCTAGAAGGTCCCCCTGTCCCCAAGAACTCAACCTGGTCAGGTTCAAGTTCCTCTGGGACAGTTCCTTCTTCAGGGCTGAGATCATCCCCCTCAAGGGACTGATCTTCCTCCTGAGCCAAGGGGGAAGGCACTGCTTTAACCTTACTACTCCTCCTATTGGAAGGCACTTGGTCCATTCTTCCAGAATCCAAGGCCTGTTCAGTGCTAGACATTTTGGCTTGTGACCTGGTCACAGCAAACACATCTGCAGGGATCCCCAGCATTTCTGCATGGGTCCTGAGCTCCACTTCTGCCCAAGCAGAAGTCTCTAAGTCATTGCCAAGCAAGCATTCGACTGGTAGGTTTGCACTTACCACAACCTTCTTAAGGCCAGTTACCCCTCCCCAGGAGAAGTTAACAACTGCCAGAGTATGGTCTGTTCTGACATTGCTAGCATTGGTCACTTGGTACATTTCACCAAGCATAACTTGCCCAGGTAGCACAAGGTCTTGTGTCACCATTGTGACACTTGCCCTTGTGTCCCTAAATGCGAAAGCCTCACGTTCATTGATTAAAGGCTGTTGTCTGTACTTGCCCAGATTACTGGGACTCACAGTGGAGGTCACATCCATGCCTCCATCACAGACTAACACAGCCTGAGTCAGTTCTCTGACTAAGTCAGAGCCCAACTCAGTTCCCAGGGTGAACCCTACTAAACCCTTTGCTGGAGCACTTCCACCAACTGTACTAGGGGGAACAGGTGCCTTAGGGGCATTGGTGGGTGCTGGACTGGAGTCTTTGGACTTGGTGCAATCACTGGTCCAGTGGGTCTTTTGCTTACAGACCTTGCACCATGGTTTTCTTTGGCCTTTACCTTTGGTAGACTGGGAATCCCCACCAGAAGAAGATTTTTGGGGGCCTGATGAAGACTTTTGATCTTTACCCTTCTCCCCACCCTTGTCAGAGTTCTTAGCATCTTGCTTCTTGGTTTCCCCACCTTGGTTCTGTACCTTCTGCTTCACCCTGGTTCTGACCCATTTGTCTGCCTTCTTTCCCAATTCTTGGGGAGAGGTCAGATCAGAGTCTACCAGGTATTGATGCAACAGCTGATTTTGACAGTTATTAAGAATCTGCTCCCTCATTATCAGATTATACAATCCTGAGAAGTCACACACCTTAATGCCCATCAACCAGCCTTCCAGAGCCTTGGCAGAACAATCCACATAGTCTACCCAGTCTTGAGTCTGTGCTTTTGGGTGTCTCTGAACTTCAACCTGTACTGTTCAGTGGTTAGGCCAAACCCATCAATAAGAGCAGTCTTCAAGACCTTGTAATTATCAGCATCCTCCTCTCTAACAGTGAGGAGCTTATCTCTACCTTTGTCAGCAAAGGAGAGCCACAAGATTGCTGCCCACTGCTCCTGAGGGACCTTCTGTACTTTACAGGCCCTCTCTAAGGCAGTTATCCATTTGTGGATATCATCCCCACTCTGGTAGGGAGGGACAATCTTGCTCAGGTTCCTATGGTCATAGGACCTTTCCCTGTCTCTAGGGACATGGCTGCCACCATGGGACTCTAGTCCCAACTTTCTTCTCTCTCTAAGGAGATCTAGGGATTCCCTATCTAAAGCCAATTGCTTTTTTCTGATCTCCAGCTGAGTTTCCTCATACTGGACCAGTCTGGTTCTCCTCTCATGAGAGGATTCCCTCCTGTGAGATGAGACAGAGCTCCCTATAGAGGTGCCAGAGTGGTTAGACTCCTGAGAAGGAGATCTAGACTTCCTGGGCACACTCTTAATCCTTCCTGGGGGACAAAGAGGGCATCATCTTGCTCATCCTCATCATCATCCACAGGAGGGATTGGGTTTTCCAGGTCAGGGTCATTGTCACCCTCCTGGCCAGTTTCAGAGGGGGGCTGGGGGTATTGGTACCCCTAGCCTCGTCCTCTTCGTCTGCCCCACCCTCAGCTCCTACCCCTTCAGTCCCTACAGGCTTACTAAGGTCATAAGCCACCAACAACTCCTTGAGGTGATGGGTGGTGGGGCTTTGGCCTGTCCTTATTTTTCTCAAGTTACATAAAGCTCTCAATTCCAAGAATGGGAGTGTATCATACTTGGAGGGTGGAAGCTCAATGGCTTCCTGCAAGGATTCTTTGGATCCTGCCCTTAAAGACATTACTAGTGTGGTGTGGTGTATGCACTACCTACTCTAGTGTGGCCTACTAAACTCTCTTGAGTTGTAGAAAGGGTTGTGCTATCCCTTAACACACAACTCTAAGTTCAGTAGAACTTACTGTTATTCTAAGCTTAAATTATATGTACCTTAGGTACCTTTAGTGGTTTTCAGTTGATCAATTCAATTGAGATTATGTGGTAAAACAATAGCAAGCTGGAATCCCACACGCTGCACACCAATGTGAGAAGTTGGCCTGGCATATGCAGTCCACTAATTATAGTGGGCACCTTGCACCAGTCCAAACAACCCCTTATTGGAGATAGGTTAAAGACAACCTTATTGAAAGCTATCCTAGTGGTAGCTATGGAGAGCAGCCTTCAGGCTAAGTCTTGAAGGAATGTAAAGCAGCTTGTTTTACCAGTCTATAATCTCTTGAGTGATCAAATGAAAGAGCACCACACCAGGTATATATTCAAAATATATGTATTTATTGCTAAACACACCCCTCAAGTCTCTTTATGAGGCTAGAGTTCGAAGTACATAAGTTATAAGATATTAATTCACAGTAATAGCACAAATACACGTTTGGGCCCTAGGGGCGTACCAAACCATATACCAATAAAGTGGTATGCGAACCACGACTGAACTAGACACTAGGCCTAGAGCCTCTAGAAGTGCTTGGACCACAAGGAACCACCCAAGGTAGTGACACAGGGGACCCACGGGAGACGCGTGCAGTGTAAATACACAACCGCGATACGCCGTTAACTTCTATGGAGAAAGTCGGGATCGGGAAAATAGAGGAAAGGGACACTTAAAAGAGGACTAGGACAAAACCCTTTGAGATCTAGGACTTTGAAGAGTCTCTACCCACGGGAGCACCGGAGTACTCGTGTTACCTCACCCAGGGAAGCCGGGTGCATAGGTGCCTTTCGGGGTCGGGTTTCGTCGTCGATTCGAATGGCGATCTGCTGCAAAGTGCTGCTGGCGGCCAAGAGAAAAGTGTCCGGGTGGATCCAAGAGTGGATCGGAGTTCTGGTGAACCTGAAAGCAGAGGGGACAGAGTCTGGGTCACTAGCCAGTGACCAGGAAGGCGATGGACAGATGCCCACCGATGTCGAGTGCTTCAGGTGCATTGACGGTCGTCTTGACTCTTCAGCCACGAGGTCCGGGAGGCGTTGTTGGTGACCAGGAGCAGGATTCGGGCTGGTACACGATGTCTGTCGAGTGCTGAGGTGTCGGCGACCGGATTGGACCCAACAAGCCTTGGCAACGGCAAGTCTCGATTAAGATGTAGATCGTCGATGGTGCAGACCAGCAAGGTCTGTGGAACTCACCCAGTGAGGCTAAGTGAGGGCAGGCCTGGAGCAACCAGGATGCCAAGTAAGAAAAGGATTGGCCTTCATTAAGGGCTACTAGCCAATGGGCTAGCGACCGCGAAGGAGCCTCGTGACGCCGCACGTGGAGCTGGCTTACAGGACACTTGTGGAGTGAGGGCCAGTGATATTCGGTGCAGGTGGTGCTGGAGGCTAGGGCTACTCGGAGCCCAAAGCACGACTTCTTGGGAGACCCAGAAGATGATGCACTTGCAAATGTGCTCGGTGTCCAGAGGTCACGGTCTCAAGTCACCCACGATAGCCACGGGCCTCAGCTTTGCTGGGGACTCAGGGTAGCCTCGGGGAAGTCTGAGAATCTACCTCTGGTGATGCGATGACTTCGGCGTCCGACGGGAGCTTCAGAAATGCGAACTGGACAGATGCTTCTTTGGTGCCTGCCAAGCAGGGGAGTCACTCCTTGACCCCAAGGGAGATTCTTCAGTCCTCTAATCTTGTCGTAGAGCGTCGAAGGTCCAGGATTCAGTTTCAGAGTTTCGTCCAGGTATAATCTAAAGTCCTAAGGACTGGGTTCCTACCTTTATTCTAAAAATAGGGGTTGGACTACTCTGTGGCCCCACCTATGGGTGGGTCAGGGCAGAGCGGTGGCTACACCCCTTTCCCTTTGTCCAGTTCGCGCCAAAGCAGGGGCTGCAAGCCCCTGATCCGGTTTGAACTGGGGTATGCACAGGGACACCAAGTGTGCCCCCAGTGCAGGACTTCAAAGCACCCGAAAGTGCTCCCGCCCAGCCCCAATACACATTATCCTGTCTGGGGAGGTGGTCACACCTCCCTGGGATAGGAAACCTATTGTCCAGGCCTCCCCTGCCGGAGTTTCGTCCAGCAGCAGGAGGCCAGACTCGTGTCTGTGGCAGCAGCATCCATTTTGTGATGCCAGGGCTCTGGAAAGAAGTTACCGGACTCGTCAGAGTTAACATGTCTTTCCCTCTAGAAGGGTGGAATGCTACCCCCGCCGCCAGTATTGGCGGGGGTAGTATTCCAAGATGTTTGACACCAAACACGACATGTTTAGGTGCAGCCATTCCAAAGTTAGCATTTTACTGCGAGGATATAATGCGCTTAAGAGTATATGGTCAGGCTGCACTACAAACAGCATCAGAGATGGTCTCCGAACGCTGCAGAGGGGCCCTGCTCATGCAGGGCACCCTCTCACATAGGAACCATGCACTCTGCCTTTAGGATTGATAAGGCCTGCCTTAGGAGTGACTTATAGGTTTATATGTGTGTATGTATTTCGTGATATAGGTAACCTATATCACAGTAAGGGGTGCATGCACCACCTTACCCAGGCTGCAGTAGCAGACCTGTGGTGTCAGTTTGGATGGCCTTCCAGGGGTGGCATAATACATGCTGCAGCCCCTGGCAGGCCTCTGAGGTACCTATGCCCTTGGTACATAGTATACCATATACTAGGGACTTATAAGGGCACTCCAGATTCCAATCAGAGATGTGCCTAAGGCACATGGAAACCATTTTAGAGAGGAAGCAGCTAGGCTGGGGTTCTGATTAGCAGGGCCCCAGCCAGACTAATGTCGAAAAACAGTGAAGCATCAGCAAAAAGTGGGGGTACCCATGTGAAGCAGATCCTACTCTCCTAAAAGCAGGGGTTATCAACAGTGTGTTTCCCCCTTACCCTGACTAGCAGTAAGGGTCCCTATTTGGACAAAGGTACTTACCTCTGCCAACTAGAGACCCCCAGATCTAACATTGAGTATTTATTTTCCAGAGTTGCACCTACACTTGAATCGATAGTAAGCTTACTGGGACCAGGGAGCTTGCTAAGTAGGTGGACCACTAGCTCAGCACCAGGGTTCACAAGAAGGTACCTTGGAGTGACCACAAGAAGTGTGGTACCGGTTCCCTCCAGTAGTGTGAGAGGGAGGTTGAGGAAGACAGACAGGTCCCAGAATAAGAGGGGAGAAAAGGGTTTGCATGCCACTTCTGAGAAACAGGGAAGAGGTCCTGGTAGGCGGTGGGCTAGGGCGCTCCATTTACAACCCCACTGATTTGAGTGAATCCAGTTAGGAAACAAGCAGGGGGACTCTATCTGCCCTAAGAAACCACCTACTGGTGAGACCCGTAGGGAGGGTACAGATGACCAGATGGAGGGGCAGGAGGTGGAAACAGTCCGTGGGATGATCAATGGATCATGCATTGCCAGCTCTGAGACCAGAACATCCCAAGACTGACCCTTGTGAGGCCACTTCTGACCTGGGGTACTCCCTGTAGTGTCACAGAGCCAGAGGGCTGGAGACCTGCACAAGGCAGACTCCTGCATGACACGGACAGAGCATTTCACCGTAGAAGGGGTGGTGCTTTCCTCCTTGAAGTCCTGGCTCACCAGGCACATGTTCAGCTCAGGGTATAAAACCAGGGCTGAGTGGCCAGTCTCAGGCTACCATCCCTGGACTGGTGGGAAGGAGAGTGAAAGTGGGGTACAAATCATCTGGGGCTATCATCCCCACTCTGAGAAACCTCAGAGGTCAGAGAACCCTGGAAGGCCTGAGGTCTGGCTCTTGACACTGACAGCTATTAGTGGCCTCTGTTTGTTACTGTCCTTATCAGCAGAGTTTTCCTTGGTCTGAGGACAGAACTCTAATCCAAGAAATGGAATGGGCCACATCACTTGGTTGGTGATGGTATTACTGTTTGCCTATTGGAATGCATCTGTGAGCAAGCTAAGCCTCGGTGCTGCAAAGATGGGGTCCGCAGATTAGGAGAAGGGTTCCCTATGGTTCAGGTCAGTGGCTCAGGAGAGTATAGACAGAAGTATCCAACTGAGTTCAGAGAGGCATACAACTGACAAGTGCCCCTGCATAACAGGGCATTCGTAGAACCCTGTGCACTTTACCAGTGCGAACCAGTGCTAAAGTGCTTGGGCTCTCTTCTCTAAACATGGTAGAATTAGCTTATACCCAATTGGCATATTTGATGTATGTGTATGTCCTTAGTAAAGTGATACTACCTGTACCCAGGGACTGTAAATTAAATGCTACTGATGTGCCTGCAGCACTGATTGTGCATCCGACTTTAAGCATGTCTCAAGCCTGACATTGCTGCCTTTGTATGCAGTTTTAAACTGTCATTTTGACCTGGAAAAAATACACCTTTTGCCAGACCCAACCCTTCCTTTTAATATATATACGTCACCCCTGGGGTAGGCTCTGGAAAACCCAGAGGGCAGTAGGCATCGTTTTTAAAACTTTGGACAAGTACATTTAAGTTTTACATGTCACGATAGTAAAAGACATTTAAATTTACCAGGGCCACCTCTCCAATATAATGACATTGGGTTACCTTATTAAATTTAATAAGTGATAACTTTTGCTTGGGAACAGGTAATAATGTCCTATTTGGTCTCTAAAATATTGTAATTTTAAATCTTCTTTAATGGTAAAGTCGGATTTTAAGTCACAATTTTTGAAAAGGCCACTTTTAGAAAGTTGGCATTTTCTTGTCCTAATCATTTGGTGCCTGCAGTGTGTGTCTAGGATCACATGGCTAGTTGTGGTTGGCAGTGGGCGTTTGTGTATTCCTCCCAGACAGTATCACAAAGGGGGACTGGGTGTTGGCAGGATGGGCCTTCCTGACCTGTTGGGTGGATTGGAGCTACCATCTACCAAACTTGCCCTTCAAAAGAGCTACATCAGCACACACACAAAGATCTTCCTACTATCTTTTGTGACTCCAGACATCATGGGACAAGACGGGAGAAGGAAGGAATTTCCTAAACCAGTTGTGGGGGGGAACCTAGACGTTTCTGCCACTTCAAAGATGGCACCAAATATTGGACCACTTTAGATCACTTCTGGTTCTATGGAAGTCTCAGAAGAAGGACTGCTCTGCTAGTGGAACGTCTTTGCTGCTGCAAGAAGGACTACCCTGCTACCTGGGGAAGGAAGACTGGACCTCCTCCTTGATCTCAGAACCACCATAGTGACGCCAAGGTCTAGCTGACTGGTCTCCTGTTCTGAGCTACCGGGACATACCAAGCTCCAGAGACATATTCTGCATCTGCCCATCTGCCTAGACTCAACTGGTCTCTCCTCTGCCCTGCTGCTGGCCTCTTCTGGAGTGAGTCCTGACCCCAAAGAGGTGCCCACCATTTCCTTGACCCTTGGTTGACATCAGTGTGTACTCTTCTTAGCTCAACTATGGGGTCCCTCGGAACCAATGCAGCATGACCCAACTCAATGGAGTGTGACGCAGGACCTCTTATCACAGCACCTCGCTGCTCCTAATTAGTGGCCTCATCGGAACTGACACCACGCTGACGCATGAATCTCGATGCAGAACCTCGCATCACATGTACCCCACAGCTCCTGGTCATTGGCCTCATCAGAACTGACGCAGAGTGATTCATCTCGACACAGGACCTTGCATAGCAGAACCTCACAGCTCCTAATTGGTGGCTTCATCGGAACTGATGCAGCATGGCGCATCTTGACACAGGACTTTGCATTGCAGCACCTCACAGCTCCTGATTGGCGGCCTCATCGGAACCGAAGCAGCATGATGCATCTCGATGCAGGACCTCCCATCACATCACCTCACAGTTCTTAATCAGTGGCCTCATCGGAACAGACGCAGCGTGACACAGCTTGACGCAGCACCTCGCAGCTGCTGATAGGCAGAACCATCGGGACCGACACAACTCAACGCAGTGCAACACAGGACCTCACATATCAGTCTAAGTACAACCAGGTATATTGCCAAGTGGACTGAACTCAGTCCTATACCCAGCCCAGGCTCCATCGTGGCTGGCTTGAACTTTCTGACTTTGTCCCATCCTGGCTCAACAAGATTACCACATTTGATGCTTTGAGCTTATCAGAGCCACTTTTACCTAAAACTTTGAAATTACGTATCTCCAGTTCTACTGACTAGATTTTTGTCATTCTGATGTCATATTATTTATTAAAATGCATTCTATTTTTCTAGATTGTGTGGGATTTTTCTTGTGTTGTCTTTTCACTTTATTACTGTTTGAGTGCAGCATTCATACTTTACTCCACATCGCCTTTAAGTTAAACCTGATTCGCAAAGCTACTTTAGGGTTAAGCACAGGTTAATTTAGTGACTTTTTGTGGCTCACTCTGACGAGGATTGTAGTTGTTGCTGAAAAGGGTTTCAACCACCTCAACCAATGACCCAATTTCTCCCAAGTAGGCAGTGGCAATCATGTGATAGAAATCAGGAAGCATCCTCTACAGGATTGTATGCTCTAACGATCCTTCGTTACAGTCCCTGGAGCAAGCACACACTCTACTAAATAATGTGTACTAGATTTACATGCAATTGTCACTTTTCCAATTTCACTTGAGGTTTGCTTGCTTGAGAATTTTGTAAAATATTGCTCATGCACTGATAATGCTCACTTAATAGGCACACTTTTTAGCTGAAGTCTGTTGTTTTTCATCTTCTCAATAGATCATTACAAAAACATATGCCACAACATACATCATTCATAAAATACATGCAGCAGAGGCGTTGCAAAACACAAATAGATTGACCTTATATTCAAAATAGCTTGAACTAATGCTCTTAGCGGGCTTCCAGGTCTTTTTCGTGCCAGATTTTAAGCGTGGGGCATGGTTTTGTAAAAAAATACCTACTTCTTGAAGATCATCAACTAACTCACTAATCAATGACAGGACATTCATTCATCGGTGATGTCATTCAAAGATCTATAATGACTACACTGGAATGTAAACTGTGCTTGAAGTTTGGATGTTGGTTGTTTTGCAATGCAGTATCTCTCAGAAACGATTCATTCCACACAGAAGTGCATGTGGAAACACGTTCACGACATCGGAATATTCATGACCGAAAGGCTGTGCTCTAAGACGCTTCTTCCTCTGTTTATTTATCAATAATTTATATTCCATTTTTCTCTATTTTCTTCATTTTGAGTCAATTGTTTCTGGAAGCATGCAGAGAAAGAAGAAAACCTACGCCTTTCTTCCCATGAATCACTGTGTTCTGGGATATCGACCAAGACATCACCACAGTGCTATCAACCGTAGTAATATCGTTTTATCCCCAGTGTATTATTTACACGAGTTTCAATCTGCAAAGTCAGACATTATATCTGCTACATAATTCACCCAAAAGCGAATGCTTACGCGTTTATTGCTCTGACACCAGCATGGTCCTTCTTGTCTTCCGCGAGATATAATTTGCTTCTCAGTAAAACTTACATCCAAACTTTTCCTATTGCCCATATTTACCAAAGGGCATACAGATTTCATGAGTAAAAAAATCGTTCAGCATTACACTGCTTTAAGAACAAAAATGAGGGCTGTAAAACATGTCTTCTAAATTAAGAACTGCGTTGACTTGTGTGCTGTCCTCCTCCAGAAATGGCAATTTTCGCACAAAGTGGTTTTTCCTCCCAGAGTACAGAAGTAGATTTTCTGCTGAAAGGCACCATTTTTCTTTAGCAGTGAATGCTCCTTTTACACTCTTAGCTGGATATGCTCCATTCAAGAACTTCTGCACTTGGGCCCAGATTTACTAACATTTTGCGTTGTGGTTGCACCACTTTTTTGGTGAAAGGACATGAAAATCAAGGGGCATATTATCAACGGCCAGCGATAATTATCGCTGGCCGTGCTTAGCGATAGATTTCCTATCGCAGGCTATCTCTGGAATTTATCACCCTGGTAGCGCGTTATTAACAACGCGTTTCTCCAGGGCGATAAAAATTCCAGAGATAGCGAGGTTATCACCGTTTTGCAGGGAACATCGCTGGTTTTCCAGCGATGTTCCCTGCAAAACGTAGCATCTTATGCTGATACGACCCTGTGGTCGTATCAGCATAATCCACCCCTAAGTCAGGATTTTAGCAGACGTTAGATTTTGGCGAAAACTGCAGTTTTCGCCAAAATCTAACGTATGCTAAAATCCTATGGGCTGCCTTGTAAATATCGCGATGTGAACATCAGCGATATTTGCAAGGTAGTCCATCAGGGGTACGCCCAGTGACGCCCACTTTGCATCTCATTAGAGATGCAAAGCTGGGTGTTAAGGGAAAGGGCGCTACGGCAAGGATTCACGCGATAGCGTGACCTTGCTGATAAGGCGATAAAATTATCGCCGCTTTTCGGCCGAAAACGGACGCAAAAGCGGCGATAATTTTATTGCGCCGCCTTGATAATATGCCCCTAAGTTTATAAAGCATGCTACTGCCCGGAGGCGTCTAGGCCCTAACCTACTGAAGGAAGTGACCTAAAAGGAGATAGTCTGATTTGAGGAATAAAGAAGCCTATTGATTGAAGAGCCATGTTTTCAGAACTTTTCCAAAAGCAAGCAGTCCTGTCATTTTCTCGAGATTGGTGGGGGGAGGGGCGGGGGTGTGGCTTGGGGGTTGGGGGAGTGTTCCAAGTTTAGAGGTGCAGGTGATGAAGTTTCTGCCACCCCTGTTTGATCTCCTTACTTTTGGCACAGTTAAGTAATGGGCTGAAGACGAGCATAGGGACCTAGGAGGGATATACCATCTGAAGCTTTGTTTCAGGTAGTCGGGACTAGAATCATGCAGAGCTTTGAAAGCAGAGGGCCTTAAAAACAATGGGCCATATTCTCAAGAACGACGATAACATTATCGCCGCTTTCGCGGCAGGAAACTGTCGCTAAAGTGGCGATAAGGGGCTTTATCGACGCTTTAGCCGCAGTTTCCTGCCGCTAAAGCGGCGATAATGTTATCACCGTTCTTGAGAATATGGCCCAATGTGTTTCCTCATGGGGAGCCAATAAAGTTTGATCAGGGCTTGTAAGGCAGATTGTTGCTCGGGAATCCCGAATAATAGGCAAGGTGCAGCGTTCTGCAAGATCTGCAGCTCGTCTAGGAGTTTTTTCTCCAAATTGATGAATAAAGCTTTGCAGTAGTTCAACTTGGACAGCAAGAGGGCAGAGACCATGGTTTTCTGCAGCTTCAGTGGCATGAATGGGAAGACTTTCCAAAGTAGTTTCAAGGTGAAAAAGGAGGAAGAAGTGATGGCGCTGATCTGGCTTTCAAATGAAAGTTTGCTGTTAAATAAGATCCCTAAGTTTTTGACTTTCATAACCAGAGTGGGTAAATTGCCTAGTTCCTGTGGCCACCAACTCGGAGACCAGAATGAGGTGTTCTTACCGAACAGCAGAACTTCGGTTTTACCCAAGTTCAGTTTCAATGAATTTTTGTTCACCCAACTGACAATCTGTAGCATGCAGTTATGGAACCTGATAGCGGTGTCCTCAGGGTTGCAAGCCACTGACACCACAATCCGGGTGTCGTCTGCATAGGACACCACTGAGAAACCGAAGGATTTAATGAGACAGGCCAGAGGGGTAATGTAAAGATTGAAAAGGGTTGGACTTAAGGATGAGCCCTGCTGCAACCCGCAAGATAATGAGAACGAGGATGATGTAAATTCGTCCAAAGTGGCGAATTGCTCTCTTCCGGAGAGAAAAGATTTCATAAGAGCAAGGACCTCTCTCCTAATTCTGATGGAATAAAGGCATTTGATAAGCAGGCCATGACTGACGGTGTCAAATACCGCAGGGAGAGGTCTAGCAGGATCAGGGCATCATTTCCTACTCTGTCGAGTATCTGTCTGATTTCTTCAGAAGCAGCAATCAAGGCCAGTTTGGTACTATGTCCGCTTCTGACGCTGAACTGAGTCGGATCAGAGGGTGATTGTTGTTGATAAAGCACATACGTTCCTGATAAATGGCCTTCTCTACAATTTTTACTGGGCGGGGAAGGCATGAGATTGCCCCATAATTGTTGGGGTCTGAGGCATCATGATTCGGCTTCTTGAGGAGGGGCAGGTTTGAGGCTTTTTTCCAATCTTTGGGGAAATAGCCAGGACTGAACATTAGATTGAAGATGTCAGTTAGGTAAGTAGATGTGATTTCTGGAACCAGATGAAGGATTTTGGGGGGGATAGGGGTCAAGTGGAGAGCCTGAATGAACATTAATGAATTGACCCTGGACCTGGTCTAATGTCAGAAGGGAAAAAGAAGACAGAATCATAGAATCCTGGGCAGATTTGGGAGCCAGCTTTGAGGGGACCTGGAGATGCTTCGGTTGACTCAAAGCCCCATGGAGAATGATCTCCGTCTGATGGGCAGGGGGGTTGCTTGTTGTTGGCAGAAAAGATGTTATATACATCTTTTATTTTGGCTTGGAAGAAGGAAGCTAGAGAATTGCAGCAGAACTGATTAGCCATCTTGTTTTTATTTTCTGGAACCTTGGCTAGTTTTCTTACTGTAGCGAAACGTTCTTTGGAGGAGTTTTTTGATGACTCAATTTTGTGAGTGATATAGAGGGCTTTTTCCTTATAGATCAGATCTTTGTATGCCAAAATATTTTCCTCATTATCATAATTTTTTCTCTACCTTCTTTCTTGCCTGCGACATAGTTGTTTCTGTAATCTAAGTTTTTCTGAGAACCAGAGTTTGGACAGGGTAGCTCTGCAAATTTTATGCACATTTCCACTAATTGATTTAAACTTACATCTATCCTTAGATGATAATTAGTAGTGGCAGTGTCTAGGTCTTTGGAGAGAGTGGGCAGAGATCGAGCTAATGCTGAGCTTAGTGAAATAGCATCTAGCTTATGCCAAGGACAAATTGTCCTATATAGTTGGGGCAGGTAGGTTGTAAAGACTTTGGTTGCCATTTCCAGGCAAACATGACTGCTAAGTGATCAGACCATGTGAGCAGTAGCGATGTGGTAGGTTGAAAAAAGGGGTTGTTGGAAAAAATGCCATCAAGCAGGTGACCTGCCAGGTGAGTGGGGCCCTTGACCAGCTTAATTAGGCCTAGACTGGCCATCATATCCGTAAAGTGTTTAGAGTCTATGTCCAGGCTATTTTCTAAATGGAATTTAAAGTCCCCAATGACTATGAAATCAGAAAAACTTACTCTGGTTTCCATTAGCTAACTGAAGGCATGAGTGAAGGCCGCTCTAAGACCAGGGCATGGTAGATGAGCAGGCCATTAAAAGAATACGTTTTGTTTAGTTCAATTTTGAACGAGAGCGCTTCGTATTCAAATGACGAAGGGAGTGCAGAGAAGGTGGCTTTCAGGTGGTCACGGTAAATAACTGCTAGACCCCTACCCCTGTTTCGCAGCGATCCAACTTGAATACGTGGATCGCCGAACCCATGTCAGGACCTGAGGCAGCATCAGCCCAGGTTTCAGTTATAAATGATAGGTCCAAAGTTTGTGAATTTTAAGAAATCAGCAAATTCGTTTTTGTTTTTATCAGGGATCTAGCATTAATTAGAGTGCAGTGATTCTTGTGAGACCGCTTGACTTGCTTGATGCCAGGGGAACTTAATTTTGATAGAGGCTAAGGAAAGTTTACAGGTTAGAGAGGTGGAGTTTTGGTGCAGCTTTGCAGGTTTAAAATCGATCCAGGGCATTTCATACCTGGGAATTTTAGGTTAAGCAGCTCTTCCCTTGAGTATTTAATAGAAGCATCTGCATGGGAGGTACAAAGGGCAGGGGGGCTGGCGCTGAGTGTGGACGGGCGCAGAAGGGCTTCCTTTAGCAAGCCACGGCGCAAAATGTTAGTCGGGGTTTACAAAGCCATGCAAGGGCCGATTTGCATCACCTTGAAAGACACTGACGCAACGTAGTACCTTGCTCGGTTTTGCATTACACTGCTTTGCGAAGGCATTACATGGACGCAACATGGGTGTACCCATGCATCCATCTATGTATTTTGAGGCAAACCCCGATTTACTAAAGGCAGTAAACTTGGGTTTGTGCCAAAATGGTGTGTCTACCAGACAGAAGCATAACGAGGAGAAATAGCTTAATTTGCCCTTTAAGAAAACGTCCTCTTTCCATGTGTGCTGCATTCTGCATTCAGAGGAATATGCCTCTGAGGATTGTTTTTGTGTAAAGAGGTATCCCTTCCTGCACAGCAATAATCCTGATGGCAAAGCAGGTACCCTTGCGATATGACGCAAGGGTGTCTACATTTGCACTAGGCAGCCATAAATACACCAGCCCCAGGAATAAAGATGAACAGCACCATATCTTTGTCAATATGGCGCAGATCAACTTTCTCCCATTCATGCGCTGCAGCACAGCAACGTGCTTTGCCCTGTTGTGTGAACATTTAGTAAATCTGCCACTAAATATTTTTAGTCTTTTAAGGATGAATGGGTTCCCAAGTAAAGGGTTGCCTCTAAAATTAAAGAATTCGCTGGTCACCTTTAGTTGGTCAAGCAGGAACAGACGAGGCCAAAATCAAATAAACTATATACAGCTTTGAAAATCCCAGAAAGCTCAAATTGTAATTCCATAGAAATTCTTCAGGTAACAGGATATGAAATCCCTTTGGACCTCAAGTTTGAATATTCCCGTTTATATAAATTGAGGTACTCTAGCTTTGGGGAAAAAAGTAAACATGCTTCTTTTTTCCAGAGACTTCCAGTCATGTGGTTTAGGTTTAGTTTATGTTGCACAATCGGAGTGAATGTCATCATGCAAACTTGTTTTACATTCTGTGGCAAAGCTCATCTATAATAGGTATATATAGTAATAATATACAAGTATCTATAATACTCGGACGCTTTTTCACATATTTTCACTTGCAATAGTTGCCAGTTAACTTTTGCATTATTTCCAAGGTTTGCAGAATGACCTATAAGATACTTGTCCTTAGACCGCCTATCGATCTGATTCTTGAACTGCAGATCAAAGAGGTCAGACTGTGACCCATATGAAGGAGGTGAGAGCAAGATCACCATAGCAGTGAAACAACAGTCAGACGAGGTTAGTTCGTAATATCTTTGGAGCTGGAAGACAAAATTCTCTGCTAGGCTCGAAACAGAAATGCCAAAAACAGCACATGCAGGGGACACAGAGGGACCACAGAGTAGCGGAAAAAGAAGGCCAACTCAGGAAGCTGTAGAGCGCTGGGATTCACACTGCTGACAAGCCGCACTGCCCCGGCTCACACCTGCAGCGGAGCATGAGCTCTTGTGCATGGCTGCCTCCATCAGCAAAACTGCATTGAGTATCTGGCCTTAGGCGCTGAGAATTGCTGCTTGGGCAGTCATAGGATCAGCCATAGCAGTTGCTTTCTATACAGGTGGCAAACTGTCCACAGGCTTTTCTTGCTTACGGGCAAATACCAGTTTTGGTAGTGTTTTTGTGAATGAGTTGCTTCCCTTAGTTGTTTACTTCTTCTGCCTGCTTTTAAATGTATTTGACCTTTAGAAGCCATGTTCACCTAGATAATGTATTTCCCAGCCAGCACTCGTGTTGGGTATTACTTGTATTAGGAGTGATTGAAGTGGTTGCTTCTTTTAATGTAGGAGCTGGCATCTCATACTGTAGTGGTGTCCAGCGTAGGTCCAGGAAGATCGGATGTATGCCAAATTTTCAGATGTCTTTAGGCTGTATATAATCTAAATGGAACTTACTAACATAGTAATTGGTTATCCTGAAATACAAGCATGGATCTGGCCTTCCTGAACGAACGCTGGATTCCGGTGTTATGCGGGTAGTGTTATTGTCTGCAAAGTGTCATGTCTTCTGTAGTATAAGATGCCAGTGATCAAAGTTAAAGGGGAGGTGGGTACTCAAGGAGTACTATGGGGCATATTATCAAGCCCAATTTCGCCGCTTTAGCGGCCGTTTTCGACCGAAAAGTGGCGATTTAAATATTGCTCTATCATCAAGGACACGCTAACGCGTGTTTCCTTGAGTTAGCAGCCGTCTTTTCTCCACTTTGCATGTCAGCGATTATTATCGCTAATGACATGCAAAGTGGGCGTTCCTCACAGAACAACATGGGCAAACATCGCTACAACTGCATTGCGATATTTACAAGGATGCCCCAGACCCGCGAATCGATGATCAAAGTCGCGCTAAGGCCCCTTTATCGCAGGATTTTAACACCTGCTATTAATCCGACTTAGCCATCTGTAACATGGGAGGTGGATCTCAGGGCTAAGTCCACACCTGCCTATTATCGAGGTTTACATTATCGCAGGTCATTTTTCGCTGCTTTTCTCACGCTAATGCATGTTATCACCCTCTATCGCTGGATTTCACATCGCCTGGGTGAAAAGCGTTAATAATACGTCGCTAACCCGGCGCTGAAATACAGCGATAGACGGCGATAATTATCGCATGTGCTTGATAATATGCCCCTATGTCTTCTCTTGCTGGCAACACATTATAGAAAACTCAGTGCCATGCCTCGTTAATAAAGGTTTCCTTTTCTCACCTATTGTTAAAAGGTAAATGCCTTGAGGCAATATTGGTCACTTTAATCTTATTAGGCCACTTAGCACATGTGGCTTCTATTTTCTGGCACACAAGTTCCATTGTATTAAAGATGTTTGTATGAAGATTTGGGTTAGTAAGAACTGTTCAGAGAATAGATAGGAGAGCGAGCACTGACAAAAGCAGCTGAAAAATAGATGCTACAAAAGGGTTGCTTTGTTTTCTGAGAATTGCATAGGACTTCTGGCAAAACAAAAAAGAGGCTCGGCATTCATCCCCAAATTATCCAAGAAGAAACAATTTGGTGTGAGTGGTGGATTAATAACCTCTGGGGGTAGCCCTTATCACCAGACACAATGAAAGTCTTTGTAATCGGAGTGTGGATTCTATTACAGGTGAACTTTCATTTTGTCTGGCGATAAGGGCTACCCCCAAAGGTTAGATCTTGGTGGCTGCAACCCAGCAACAGCATTATCACAACCACTACAGTATTATAGCAGTGTGCACCACAATTTCTAGATTTAATTAATTCCTGTGGTCCAGTGCTTTTAGACTACACAGGCATACCATGCTAAACATAAGGCCAGATCTGTCCCATTTATCAGAAATTCTTTCCAATTCAACAGTGTTCTTAGTACTTTGGCAGATCTTGATGTTATATGCAGCTTCAGCGCAGTATCACCTCAGCACAGCACCACCACAGCATCACTCAGCACCACTACATCACCACTTAGCACCACTGCAGCATCACTAAGCACCACCTCTGCATCAGCACAGCACCACCTAAGCACCACCTCTGCATCAGCACAGCACTATCCCAGCATCAGCACAGCACCACCCCCTCATCAGTGCACCATCACCAGTGCAGCCCTACCTCAGCACCAGTGCCGCCCCTCCTCAGCACCAGCCCAGCCCCACCTTGGTAGCAATACAGCACCAATGCAGCACCACCTCCGCATCAGCACCAACTCAGCACCACCTGAACCTGAACACCAGCTTAGCACCACCTAAGCACCAGTGCAGAACCACCACCTCAGCATTATTCAGCACCATAGCATTACTCTGCACCACCTCAGCATCACTCAGCACCACCTCATCATCACTGAACACCACCTCGGTATCACTCAGCATCACCTGACCACACCACAGCACCACATCAACATCAGCACAGCGCCATTTCAGCATCAACAGTGCACCACCACCAGTGTACCACCAACTCAGCATCAGCGCAGCACCACCTCAGCACCAGCACAGCATCACCTCAGCACAGCTCCAACTCAGCACCACCTGAGCACCACTACCTCAGCATGACGTAGCTGCACTGAATGACTCAACACCACAGCATTACTCAGCACCATCTCAGCATCACTCAGCACCACTTGAGTATCTTTCAGCATCACCTGAGCATCACGTCTGCACCAGCACACCACCACCTCAGCATCACTCAGCACCACCTCAGTCTGCCCTCGGAACCTGGCATCTGTTGATTCTCCCCTAGTGTCTGTCCGCTGTTTGTGTTGTAATACAGGTACTGGTTGTTTATGTGCCCCCCATAACAAAAAAGCTATAATAAACAAGCATTAGAACAGGCAGGAGTACGTTGCCAGCAACATGCTCTACAGCTTAAAGACATTGGCAAAGCCAATAGCTCTGGCTAAACATTTATAAGGTCCCAAAGACGAGAGTATTTGCTATGCCAATGCTTGTCTGTACAACATTCATTACAATGCTGGGTTTTTGGGTTCCACTAGTATCAAAAGCATAAAAAATAAACATACTAGCATCTTTCTTTATATTACTCTGAGTAAGCCAAGTCGCTACTAAGTTAACTTGCCTGATTAATTGATCATTTTTTTCTCTAATAGCTGCAACCAGCCTCCTCCTTAATCGAATGCCGTAGTAATGTTGCCTAAAATGTGTACATTTTAGTTCACAGTTGACACGAAGAAGCTAAAGGGATTATCCACATGCAGTAAAAAGGTTTAAGGATCCAGAGCACAGAACATTTACCCCCAGGGTTGAAGCCCAGACCCTTGTCTCTGGATGTCTTCATGTTATGGAAATAAACAATGGTCATACGGAGCTGGGCAGGGAGCCAGTGTAGGGAAGGAAAGGCAAGGCACAGCACACAGCAGCACGAGGATGGTGACTCCAAGCTTTCCATGCACTGGCCTCTTGCCCTTGGATCTCTCTCCCTACTGAACAATGATGGGCCTTGACTACACCTTCAAGACCTGCCTGGTTTCTCTGTATCCCCATTCTGCTTTCTCTAATCCTCTCCTTACCTTCTTGTAAAAGCATCAGGAGAATGCTATGCAGGTTTGCAAATCGTCTGAACAGGTCCACATTATGCTCTTCCTGTTAATGCAGAGGAGGCCGGCTCCGTTATTTACTGGCCTCATCTTGATTGCTAGTCCAACAGAAACGCAGCGGGTTGGGAGAGTTTCACTTAGACGCGTTGGCTGCTGAAAGGAGGTGAAATGTTTGGGTGAAATAATGGAGCATGTGTAGTTACTGTGAGGGACATATGCAGACTTCTCGAATACTCTGGTAATTCCATATTTCTTTGTTACCAGCTTAAATCAACCGATTAGAATTTGCAACAGCCATGTAGGAAAACAACATTTCCACTAACCTTTCAGCTTTTTAAAATACCCATCACTACAGAGTTTTACACCACAATTATTTTGCCATTTTATCAATATGTGGCTCTAAAACCACTGAAAAGCTCACTTTCCACCGTGCCCTTGTAATAAAGACTCTGTTAACTTAATTATCAATACTTACACCCAAAAGCATCCCTGACACTACTGAGATGGACTATGCTTAATTGTAACTTACAGCCTGAAAGTTACCCCCTGTAAAATGTAAAATATCATAACTATAGTGCTATGTATTTGTAATCATTCCTTTTTTAAAGTGTTCTTACACCCAGAGGGTTTAGTCCAAGCTATATAAAACTGCAAAATAAGGAAATTATCATGGGCCCAGCTCATAATTCCACGGTGTTTCCCTCATAGCAGCTGATGCCAGAGATATTTGCCTTGTTCCACCAAAGCGGTAATGGCTAATTAGAGGAGTGTATGTGCCTCATATACGTGAACTGCCTGGCGAGATCACTGACAGAGGGACATTTGTTGTAGTCACAATGGACAACATTTTCATGCAGTGTTTTGGTGGATCCTGCCTTAGTCTATGGGGTGTTCTTTGCAATATGGACAATTATGCGGTAGATAATGCCTTTTGGTTGTAGCTTTTTATGCCACATGTCAATGACGGCTTCACGTCTAATAAGGGCTCTAATCCTTTCAGGAAACTGTTCAATGTTAATCCCTTCTGACGTTCTCAGTGAAAAGAATTGGTTAACATTTGCATTATTGAACTGTTTGTTCTTCACCCAATCACTTGGTCGCCCAGTGCCTCTGTGATGTGCAAAGAGTGTTGGCATATTGTGTACACATGTTCTCTCCCCCAATTAGAAATAGACAATAAGTCGGAGGCCACCCCGAAAGCCTGCATAAATAATAGCCCAATCCTTCCATACTTCTGTCTGGAATACAACTGAACCGCGAAAATGATCCGTGTATAAAATAACTTTGGAACTAATTTTTCTGGCTAAGAACACTTTTTTAATGAAACACAATTTAAAAGGTGAGATGTTTAATGAATAGCTAAGGCTCAAGGAGCCTTACATCTTAATATTTAAAGATATTCCTTTTCTCTAAAATAACAAATTAAACATTGATTCTCAAGAAGCCCTAATTAAATCTATTGCTTCATAATGTGATAGTTGTCCTCAAGCATATCTTTCAATTTTTTTCTCCAAAAGCTGATGTATTTTTTCTTCCAGTCTGACACCTACATTCCATATGCACTGAGAATAGCTTATGGGAGCCTGGAGGGCAGCAGTGTGAGAAAAACCCCTGACATTTACAAAGTGATCTATAGTCTCTCTTGTATTAGTTATCTAGTTTTTCTTTCCGTATACCTAGTATGTATGCCTAATAATTTGATATTAGGAGCGCTGTGAATATGGTCTGATATTTTAACCTAATTTTCTGACTATATATACAGATGCTAGTATGGCAGAGGTATGATCTGCCACAAATTCGCCAATTTTAGGTGCACAGAAGGTGTGTATTTGTGTTGATTTTCAATTAGCTGCTACGAATCCATGACAGCCAAGCTAATACCTTCAAGATGTTAAGTCAGGGTCACTCTGAATGTGGTGGTGTCATTCAAAGATTTCCATTTCACTGAGATAATTTTCAAACATGAACATATTTGGCTGCACTTGGGACACATCAATGTAATATGGCTGGGATACTTTGAGAGTTATGAATTGCAAGAGGTGCCGTCAATGGTAATGCGAGTAAATAAAATGGGAGAAAATGCCAACTGTAATGTGCAACAGAAATTGAATAATGTCCTATGGTCATCTACAAAATGGAGGCGTGCAGATGATGATCATTGAAGACAATGCTTCTTTTCTGTTATACATAAGGGACATCATTTTATGCGTGGGATATCAAATCGAGTGGAACATATGACCTCAGTGTGACTGGAGCGGTGAATCTATCGCCTAACATAATAGGTTTTGCATCCTATGTTCTTTTTCGTAGGAAATTACTGGAACGCTGCTTCTTTCAGTACGCCATCTTCCTATCTTCATTTCTCCACATTCCAAGGGGAGACCAGCGCGGACATCTCTTTTTACTTAAAGACCTCAGCCTCAGATGGAGTCTTCCTCGAGAACCTTGGCAACGCAGATTTCATTAAACTTGAGCTGAAGTGTAAGTTAACATCCCCTGCTCTCATTTTCTACCAGATAGACATAATTCTCTTGTGTTCCCTTACCTCTTACTGGAAGAATAAGTCATCAACATGTATCCAAACCAATTATTCCAAGTGCTGTCACTCATCCGAAATGTTGTTAAAATTCAGACATGCTGTCAGCAGCAAAATACCTATATGATATGGTAATAAAGGCGGATGCCTTAGATGTCACTATTGTGCATGCAATAAAATGAGTGATAGGCAACCTCCTACGTAACAATCACTCTCACAATTCAAAGAACGCAAGCAACTATGAATGCAATAAGGCATTAAGCAGATATTTATTAAGCAATGCACAGGGTCACCACTCCAAAATGGAATAAGTAAGGGGTGAAAGTTCATGAGGGGTCACCCGCCTACAGTTTTACTTCAGAATATCATCCATAAAGTATTGTGCTACAAATGTATCTTTCCAAGAATATTGACAACAAAATATCTTGATGGTAAGTGCATATAGGTAAATATAGATTTATTATTCTTAACTCCACATCTAAATACAATAAACTCATATTATCGAGGTAGAAATAGGTGGAGTAAAAGATAGTAAACCTATAAATACTTACATCTACATATATACATAATATTTTGTAGTTGATATTCTTGAAATTATATTTTTGCAGTACAATATTTAGGGCTCAGTAGTCTGGTAATATATCTCTACACGTGCTTCCTACCAAGACAGCTGCCTCCTCGCAGGAGTGTTTGAGATGTGACCTGGAGAGCTTTACCTCTCTGCCTGGGCACCACATATGGGCCTCAACACATAGGTTCCCCTTATGTGTACTCGGTCACCAAGGTTAGCGCAACCAGGTGCAGGTATTCACACATGGACTTGACGATAATGTTTAAACCAGTTCCACATTGCACCATGAAAGCAAGCACAGCCGGAGAGCCTGACATTCTCCCAGGATTTGGCAAAGGAAGGGTTCCGCACAGAGATTTACAACCATTTGAAATCAAACAGTGCAATTTACAAAACATTTGGAGAAAACCCATGGGATTTCCAAGGCATTCTTAACAGGAGCAACTGAAATATTGTAATGCTTCATGGTCTGCCACATTAGCAGTATTAATATTTCCTTTGCCCAAAACACAGAATCATGTTTAAACCAAGTACATTATGTGGCAAGAAAAAAAGGGACTCCACATGAAATGGTGGTATTCTAGGCGTAATTTTTAACAAACCATTTTTGTTAAAAATCTATTTTTAACACTTCATTACATTTTTATTACAAAGTTAAGTTATGGTTAGAGATAGAAGGTAGTGAAATGCAAATCTATTAATGAATATATGATTCAAAATGTATTTGCTGGTTCACAAAAATATTTTTTGTAGCGTGAATATTATACTGAAGATAATTCTGCAGAGAAAATAACAGTGATAGTTATACACATACATGTAAAATTAAAAATAACATCCATTATGCAAACCTAAAATTAAAATAAGAATTGTGGAATTAGGTGACAATACAAAGTAGATAATGCTAGATAGACAATGATTCTTTTGGCTAAGACTTTCTCAGGGATGACAAAGTCTGAAGATACACTATAATAATCTCCCCAATTAGAAGGAGGTTTGGTCAACAAACACGACATATAGCTGACCCCTCTTGATTGTCACTTCTTTCCAAATTAACAGGAGAAATCTAAATACCTGATCTAGAGTACTCGTAGAAACCCTAAATCCTGCCTGCAGATGGGAAAGTATATTATTCTCCTCCATCCAGCTTTATAACCGAGTTAAAATCATTTTTTACTAAAAAACCTTCTGGGAAACATCTATAAGGCTGATTGGCCTGTAATTCGCTGGATCCCCCCTGTCTCCCTTTTTAAAAATGGGGATTATTTCAGTGCCTTTCTAGGTCGCAGGGATATCCCCCCCTTGTAGAATAGCATTAAAAACTGTTTGTAAGAACGGACCCCATATAGTGGGCTCCGCTCTAAACAAATCTCCCGGGAGTCTGTCTTGCCCTGGAGCTTTTTCCAGTCTGCAGAGAGCTAATAGCTGAGACGGTTTCCTCAATTGTAAAACTAACTGCATCATCCTGTGCTAGTTCTAGGTTGCGAGCACCAGCTAAATCTGCAGCCAACCCTTCGGGGTCACAGGCCATGCCTGAATAGAGTTTCTGAAAATACTCTTTCCAGACATGGGGCTGTATGTGGAAATTAACCCTGGGCAAAGCACTACGCTACGCTCGCGTAGTTTGCGAAGTTTGCGCTACTTCGCACAACGCGAATTGCACGTAGCACAGTGCAAACACGCGTAGCGTAGCGTAGTGCAGCGGTCATTTTTTGCTTGCTCACGGTCCTCAACGTCAAGTTGGCGACCGCGAGCAAGCAAAATGACATCCCGGCGAGACTTTTTCCTCGTTCGCGATCAGCAACATCAAGTTGCCGATCGCGAGCGTGGAAAATAAACCTCCCGGCGAGATTCTCAATGCGGGGAGGTCAGGTTTCTCATTCCGAGTGGTCGCGTATGCTCGCGACCGCTCGCGATGAGAAACTACCAGTCTGCGTTGAGAAAGCTGCCGCTCGAGTAAAAATCTACTCGAGCGGCAGTAAAAGACAGCTCGCACTGTGCAAGATGCCGTTTTCAATGATTGCACAGTGCGGACAAGCATCCGACACTGTGCAATCATTGCGAACAGTGCACTACGCAGTTCGCGTAGTGCTACGCGTAGCTCGCGTAGTGCGAACTGCACTTTGCGTAGCTTCGCGTAGCGCTACTTCGCGAACTACGCCCAGGCTTAGTGGAAATCATCTTCACTGACCTGCTTGGTTGTCCCTTTCGACAGAAGGTGCCAAAAAAGTTTGCAGTCCTTCAATCTTGAAGCCTCTACAAGTGTGCACCAGTTCTCTGCCTCCCAGTTCCTTTTTGCCTCAATCTGTACCTTCTTGTACATCCTTCTTCTATTTTTAATGTCTTCCTGTAACCCTTGCTTTACCGCCACAGTTAAATCATTCCTGGCTTGCCTACATGCCTCATTGTACCAGGGGGCAGTATTCCGTTTGGTCGTTGTAGAATTACACTGTTTATTAAAAAAGGGTCTTAAGCTAGACATTAGCTGTTGGAAACTAGTCATGATACAATCGTCACTTATATTTAGATTACTCATAACCGGAATGGTCTGAGCTACCTCTGTATAGATTTTCGGGAGCAAATTCCCATCAGCCATAATCTGGGGCCATTTTACTCTCCTGTTATTATTGGTGGTGCAACAGGGGCCATCGTCTGTCGGGATTGACCATGCAGAATCAAAAAGGCCAGATAGCGTCAAGGAAAGGGCATTGTGATCGCTATCCTCACGGCATGATACAATCATGTCATTAACATTTGGCCAGAGGTCAAGGTCCACCAAGATGTAATCGATCCGGCTTTTAGTGTTCCCCCTCTTAAACGTAAACCGTGCTTTCGCATCTGAAGGTGTCCGCCCATTGCAGGCTCATACTCCATAAGCGAGAGTATAGGACAGTACTTGCTGCCCAACCTTAGTACATCTTTTAATCGCAGGTGTCAGGAGCTTGATCTCCAGTAATTTTCAGTGATTCCTTTCCCTCAGGGATGGGGGGGTCTCCATCGAGGTTCCACCCCGTGATGCCAGCTAAGACAATGCAGCCCGTGATGCCAGCTAAGACAATGTACTCCGCTTCAGTCGGTTGCCAGGCAACCTCCCGCTTGCCTCCCTGCCTTACGGGCAGGGAGAGCGCTGCTTCCCCTCAGTTCTCCCCTCCCGTTCCTCCAGGACCCTTGGGGTAAGGCAGTGCTGCATGCGCTGCCGGGTTATAAAAGAGCCTTTCTCTGCACGCTTTCCCCGCAAGGAAGGGGAAATCACCGCGCTCGGCCTGCGCTCCCCACACGCTCCCTGCGGCCACAAAAGAGCTCACCTCACGGGCTTGGGTTGCAGGGTCCAAGACATAGCAGCCCTCCACACGGGCTGCTAGGTAAACCGGGTGAGGAATGCAGCGCTCACTCTGAGCTGTTCTCAAGTCCCACAGAGCAGGCCACAAAAGCCCTGGGAGATTACTGGGGGCCCCGAGCAGGAAGCAGGCTCAGGGCAGCACATAGGCAAAGTCCAGATGGCGGTTCCCTGGCACCACAGCAATCCCCTGGGGCAGCATACAGAACCAGCAGCGTCTGGTCACAAGTCCACGCAGTGTCTTCCTTGTGGGATCACAGCCCCTGTACTTATCGTTAGAATGTCTTTGTTCTGGGGGGGCACTTCAAACACTGTATAGAAGTGCCCAACACCCCCATTCACATTTCAAGCCCTGGCCCCAGACACCACAGGGGGGTGAAGACGGCATTGTAGAAGGCAGGCACAGCCCTATTCAGGTGCAGGTGCAACTCCTCCCACCAATCCAAATGCAGTCCAGGCCTATTCAGGTTCGAGGGAAACTCCTCCTACTATCTAAATGCAGCCAAGGTCTATTCAGCCTAGCGCTAAGTCACCCAGGAAAGGCAGGACACACCTCAACCCCCTTTTGACTGTCTAGAGTGAATGCACATCGCCTTTCTCCTGTCAGTCAAAACCAGACAGTGAATACACATCCAGGCAGGGCACAAAGACACATAAGCTCACAGAAATGCCCACTTCTGCATTTCTAAAATAGTAATGACAAATCCACTTTCACCAATAAGCAGGATTTATCACTACTATTCCAAACATACCAAACATGGCCACGCTACCCCTCTCATATCAAAAATTACCACTGAAGAACATATCAGGGAATCCCCAATGAAAACCTATGAGAAGGCAGCCTCACAGCAGTTAGAAACCAAATAGGCTGTTTGCACTACCAGGACATGCCACTTAGTTAAGTCACACAGCACCCTGCCCATAGGGCTAACCAGGGCCTACCTTAGGGGTGACTTATATGTAGTAAAAGGGGAGTTTCAGATGTGGCAATCACTTTACATGCCACGTCACTGCGGCAGTAAACTGCAGGCGCAGGCCCCCCTGCAGCGGCAGAGGCCTGTGACAGGTTTAAAAGGCTACTTCGGTGAGTGATGCAAGCAGCACTGCAAGCCCACTAGTAGCATTTAGTTTACAGGCCCTGGGTATATGGGATACCACTGTACAAGGGACTTACAAGTAAATTAAATATGGCAAACAGGTGTAGACCTATCTTACCAAGTTTACAAGAGAGAGCACATGCACTGTAGCACTGAAGAGCAGTGGTAAAGTGCCCAGAGTCATAAAACCATCAAAAACAGGTCAGAAAAAATACAGGAGGAAAGCAAAAAGTTCTGGGATGACCCTTCAAAAAGGGCCAAGTCCAACACTTACCCTAAATACAGTTATATATTAATATTTTTTTTTTATAGCTTCATGGTGTAAGAAACTGGTGTATTAGTTTGGGTGGATTGGTGTCCACCATAAGTAATAAAGTCATGATCTTGTTAGGTCCAGTCAAAAGTTTCAGTACTTTAAACTTAAGCTCAATTACTTGTAGCTCTGCTACTGAGCAGACAGGCTTAACTTAGTGAAAATGTGTAAAGTATTTAGAAGTACTAAAACAAAGTTGAAAACACAGCACGATAAAAATCCCTCTCTGATTAATCTCTGATTTATAAAAAGAGTGAGAAATCTAATAAGAAAAATTACACTAAAAGAACAAAAATCCAATAAGGAGATCTGAATATAACTTTTTAAAAGATTTAGTAGAAAAAGTGTCAAGAAAAAGTAAAACGCCAATGATAGTCCATGGTAGCAGTAGACCAGGACCAAGGTGCAATTTCAAGAAGTCACATCCACCAAGTGGATTGGTTCTAGTGAAAGCCTGGAAGTCAAAAAGTTGGAAAACATTTCTAAATCTTACTGGTCTGGTGGAAAAGTTTTTAAAAAATTCCAAACTTTCATCTGGTGCCCATACAGCCCCAGGAGAACACTTCGAGGGTTGCTGGAACTCAGGTGAGGCATTTAGAGACTTGTAAGGTGGCGGGCAGAGGCCAACAGCAGGATTCTGCATAGATCCAGTTGCTACTGGTCAGATGAGCATTTTAGGAATCAGGCCTCTTGCAGCTCGTTATTCCCTGTAGCTGCGCGAAAGATCAGCTAATTGACCCTTGGAATCCACTTCATTGTCCTGGGTACAATAAGAAGCTGGTCCAACTCTTCAGGACTCCTTGCAGTACTCAAACAGCAGATGCAGTCCTTCTACTGTTCTTCAAAAAGGTCAAGAAGTGTTCTGTGGAATGCTGAGGGTTCTGCTTTATAGAGTTCACCATCATGTGGATGGAGACCCCCTAAGACACTCCTAGTCCCTTTCTGACCAATGGGGTAAATGTCCCCAGACCCTGCCCTACCTACATTTTTAGTAGTTACTGTTTGCTTCACTGTGAACAGTCCTACATTGCAAAGTGTTAGGGCAAATCTATGATGGCCGGAGACTTCAGCTCCACTAAACTTGGACTCTGAAGGCTGGAGGTGAATTGGGGAATGGACTATGGAAATCTCTGGTGTCCACCCACAACTATCACTAAAATAAATTTTGAAGCAGGCCTTGCACCCAAAACAAACAAGGAGACAGGGGTTTGGTAAGACAAACGTAGGGGCCTCCAGCCCTGGATAGGGGATGCACAAGATTGTCCTGACATCCTGATTGCTCCCTTTGCAGAGGTAGAAGTTTTACATGAGCCTCAGACAGACAAGTCATGCAGGATTTGACACTGTGGTGTCAATCAGAGGGACACCGCCTCCATCCTTCTGTTGTGCTTAAAGGAGCCATTCTTGCCCTTTCAGGTCGACCTGTCAATCAATCACAGTAACCTATTGTGTAGCTCCTATTTGCGATTTCACACCATATTCAAGTCAAATACAGGCTGAGAGAAGCTGGAGAGCTATTGCAAATTATCCATCTGTGACTTCAGGCAGGGAAAAAGTAACTTTTTAAAAGTTACTTTTCCTTAATAGTTATTAAATATCCTGCTTCACTATTGAATTGGAGTTTTAATAACTATTAAAAATTGTTGTGTAATTATTTTTCTAGCTGATCCCATTCCCAAACTATAGTATTATCACTTTAATCTGTACTCTGCTTTTCTACATCCGACAACATTACCTGACTCAATTAAAATAGCTTTTAGGGCCTTGTCACTGTAGGAACATGGCAACATTAATATTCTATATTTCCCAATTTTGAATGCCATTAACTCTAGTTTCTGAGTTACAAGGCCATCATAGGGGTGACTTACTAATATTTAAAAGGAAGGTTTATACCTGCCAAAATGGCTATTTTAACAGGTTGCACTGAAGGTTTGACACTGCTGCAGTCAGTCTACAGTTTTAAACCTGAAGCCATGCTTTCCTTGTCACACTAGTAAATGGCACACTAATGCTGCAGTCCACAGGTGACATTTAGCTTTCCATCATGTCATAGGTGCAGCTTCTACACCATATACTTTGGTCTTATATGATAGTTAAATACGCCATTCAGTGATCGGCTTATTTCCACATGTTTGTTGGGTCAAAGCTCATATACTTGGCACTAGACAGATTGCCCCTGTATGCAAAGTCTAAAACTCAGCAATATAATTCAGCAAAAAGGGAGTGACCACGTAAAAAGGTGCATTTTCCCACATAGGCATGCTGTTCGAGATTTCGCCATCTCAAGACAGACGTGTAATATAAGTGTGCAAATACCAATTCAATATAAATTTGTAACAGTAATTATTTTGCTTGTAAACCTTTTCTTTTCCCATCTTTCATACTAGTGCATAGTTTTTTATGCATAGGAAGAGTCTGCACAAATCGTATAGCATGATGTTCCTATTTTGCTTATGCTTTCAGCTCCTACCGAGGTGTCTTTCTCATTTGATGTTGGAAATGGACCTGTTGAGGTCATTGTCAGGTCTCCAACTCCTCTTAATGATGACCAGTGGCATTTTGTAAAAGCCGAGAGAAATATTAAGGAGGCTACTCTGCAAGTTGACCAGCTTCCCCCTGAAGTCCGTAAGGCGCCAACTCAGGGCCACACACGGCTGGAACTGTACAGCCAACTGTATGTTGGTGAGTATCACTGCATGCATAACTTCATATTATTGCTCTGTTCATGTCAATCCTTGCTAGCCTTGTGCTTTCCTAAACATGGGTGTGTACTTTGATCTACAGTGAATCTGTATCAGGCCAAAACTTCATGCTTTTTTTAACAGAAAATTCCTCTTTCTGTCAATGGGAATCTGTTAAAAAATACGACATTCCCCTCTAGTACAAGTGCCCTGGTTGGTAATGGGTTTTATTAAAGTTCGGCTCATAAAAAGATTGACACGAGTAAAATGGTAATCACTCATTCACTGTACGTTTTACGAGCCTATAAAACATTTAAGATGGTCATTTAATGTCCAAAACCGGTATAGTAATGGTGGGAAAGGGGGTATGCCTTCTGCAGATTTCCTTTATTTATTTAAATAAAGGTGGAGTTCTTTCCCATTACTTGAATCTTTGTACTTTTATGTTGCACCAACCACAGGGGTGGAGTAGTTGGAATGCGAAGCAAACCGAACAAGTAATGTGTAATTTGGAGTTATTTCGTTTTTAGGTTTGGCATAATGGCATACAAAATCTTTTGAAACTAGATAAGCAAGAAAGAAGCACTGTGTAGTATGCGGAATTGTCGACTTTGTGTGATTGGCCGAAAGAGAAGGGGATGCAAGAGTCATCCTTCAGGAACAGAGTTTAACTTTCTTAGCAGAACATTATAGCATCAGGTGCTTTCACTGGTGGAACTCTTAGAAAAAGATAAGCTGTCTTCACTATCTTCACCAAAATCATCGAAGACCGCATCAGCGTGTGTGCGTTTTCAGTATCTGTTCACTGCAGTCACAGCACAGTGACATGAATCCCTCAGGACCCAATTACACTGATTTATTACTGAGAACACAGTGTCTGATGTGAAGTTTAATCAAGCACAAGCTTAGTTTGCCCAACAGAGTAAAAAAAAGAATTGAAGTTTCTTCTTCTCTATGCCAAATTACTTTTGAAAACAAATACTCGCCAAGAACAAATTTATATTTTAAATCCACCCATCCAAATATGCATGTGTATATGAACAGCTGTCGATTTTACTATGTCATGTGTGGCTCCTTCAGCAGTTTCTCTCCCTTATTTCACCAAACTGCACTCGGCATTCTGAGAAGAGAGGTTTTGGTTTTGCCATTACTAATGGAGACAGAAAAATAAAGGCATGCAAAATGTGCTTAAGTCAAAACATTAGGACTTGCTGTCATAGAAACACCGGCCACCTATGCAGGTGTGGATGTGTGCCCTTAAGTCTGTCTGAATTGTTTTATGTTATGTGATTTTCTTTATTAGGCAGCATACAAAATACATATACACCACAATAATTAGTCAACAGTTCCTTATAAGTAGCAATGAGTTAAGACAGTATTGTCTGATCAAATCAATTCATGCAATGACAGCAATGTTAATAACAAACCAGAAAAAAGAAAAACAAATCACAAGACCGAGCTAAGTTGTTAGACATGGCATTATAAAACAGCAACATTTCCTGGCACAATCACAGCTCCTTAAAGATTTTGCCATATTCTATCAGGCTTAGCCACGTGATTGATTGTTTTCGCATAAGTTAATTCAAGGAGCTTTGCCTGAGTTATGTCTGTCATTGAACAAACAGTGGTGCCTGACTCGTTTTCCAACAATGTACATATACGAGCGGACAACCAACATAGCAATGAAAACAAAATTCCGCTGCACTCCAGAGAGCAAACATCCTTCTTAGCTAAACTAAACAGAATTGTAACAAGCATTGGCAAAGCCAATAGGTCTCGGCTATGGAAGAGCTATTGGCTTTGCCAATATGTTTTAGCCATGTTGTACACCAGCATGGCTGCTGGTCAGCATGGCTAAAAGTTAGTGGCGCAGAGGAGCGTGGAATGGCTTGGACTGTAGTAAAGTGTTATAGAGTGGATTGACAGAGTGTTGCGTATTGCAGTGGCATAGTGTGGAGTCACGTAGAGTGGCATAGAGTAGAGTGGACTGGTGTAGAGTGCATTGGCGTAGAGTGTTGCAGAGTAAAGTGGCGTAGAATGCAGTGGTGTAGATTAGAGAGGTGCATAGTAGAGTGCAGTGGCGCAGAGTGAAGTGGTGCAGAGTGGAGTGTCACAGAGTGGAGAGGCGTAGAGTGGAGCAGCATGGAGAGCATTGGCGTAGAGTAGAATGGCATAGAGTGGAGTGGCATAGAGTTGAGTGATTCAAGGGCAGTGGTGCAGAGTAGAGTCGAGTGGCATAGGGTGCAGTGTTGTAGAGTGGTGCAGAATAGAGTAGCATAGAGTGGTGGAAAGTAGATTATAGTGCCATAAAGTGCAGTGGCATAGTGTGGAGTAGCGCAGAGTAGAGTAGTGCATAGTAGAGTGGTGTAAAATTCAGTGGCGGAGAGTGCAGTGTGGCAGAGTAGAGTGCAGTGGCATAGAGTGAAGTGACAGAGTGCAGTTGTGTAGAGTGCATTGGCGCAGAGTGCAGCGGTTAAGAGTAGAGTGGCATAGAGTGCAGTGGCATAGAGTGGAGTGGAGTAGAGTGGCATAGAGTGTAGTGGCGTAAAGTAGATTGTTTCAGAATAGAGTGAAGTGGTGTAGAGCTGAGTGGTGCAGGGAAAAGTGCAGTTGCCTAGAGTGACATAGAGTGTGATGGTGTAGGGTAACATGGTGTAGAGTGCAGTGGTGCAGAGTACATTAGAATGGCATACAGTGGATTGGCATAGAGTGCAGGGGCATAGAGTTGTGTGTTACAGAGTAAAGTGCATTGACATAGAGTGTATTTGCATAGAGTGCAGTACTGCAGAGTGGCATAGAGTACAGTGGCGTACAGTGGAGTTGTGCAGAGTAGATTAGTGTGGCCTAGACTGGAGTGGTGTAGAGTGGAGTGGTGAAGAGTGCAGTTGTGTAGAGTAGAGTGGCAAAGAGTGAATTAGAATAGAGTAGAGAGGCACAGGGTAGAATAGAAAGGCATAGAGTGCAATGGCGTAGAGTGCAGTGACGTAGAGTGCAGTGGCATAGAGTGGAGTGGTGCAGAATGCAGTGGCATAGAGTGGTGTAAAGTGGAGTGGTGCAGAGTAGAGTGTAGTGGTGTGGAGTGGTGCAGAGTGGAGTGGTGTAGAGTTGAGTATTCATGGTGTGGGAGCACACTGCCATTACAGATAACACATTTTGATTGAAATGACCATTACATTTGCCCAGATATACAGTTTTACCAGTAAAACTATATAGTGCATAGACAAAAATGCGTGGAAGTTGCCTCATCTAGTGTATTGATTTGTTTTGATCATATTAAAGTATTTGTTTCCAATACACTTCAGAAATAACAACAAATCTGCTTCATTTTTGTTCCTGACTCTGATATATTCTGAAATACATACACAGTTCATTTAAATGTTGTCCTGTGCTAAAAAAAGTACTTTCCTGCCCCCAGTATCCAGGAAGATTGTCACATAAATCCTCTCACTATGAAGCCAGAGAAAGAAAAATAAATAAGTGCCCTCGGAAGCAGAGCCTGACATTTGACCTCGTCTTTGAATGCACGGCAAATGTGATGAGATAAGAACAAGATTTACAGGCCTGTTCACAGAAAGGGAGCACTGGCTAGGATACAGTAAATTAGGTTTGGGAAAGGAAAGGTATGAACGCAAGCTGGACAGCCTAAAACAAATAGAGCCAGCAAATAGAAAGCGAGAAAACATGAGTTGCAAACCGCAAGCCACTGGGAAGCAATGGCAGAATGCATTCCTAGGCCAACTTTCTGAATGTCCTCAAGGTGTCTTTAGCAAACCAGATAGCTGTGCTTCCTGGTAGGCTGTGACCTAAAAAACACTGGTGTCAACAGTCCATTCAGACGCTGGCGTATAAAAGAAAGCAACTGGTTCCAGAAAGCCTTTAGAAAAGGGCAAATGACTATAATCTGTTGGCAATTGCCCTCACCCTTCTTCTAATATCTAAAACAGCAATTTGGGGAGGACGGGAACAATGTATTTATAACTTTTGGAGTATAATAGAGAAGCTACTGAGTAAAAAACTCAATTTTCCAAAAGATGGCGGCTCTAAATAATTTATAACTATATTGGGATAGTTCCCACCATTCCTTAGAAGTAACTCTAATGCCCATTTCTTTCTCAACTCTCTCTAAGTGGTTAGTGAGGAGCGGAGCATCTAAGTTACCTTTCAGGTGTATGTCCCAACTACCAATCCCCCTAAAAGTGTGTTTAAATTGCATCTTTAATATCCTGACATCTTTCTCTTCAACTATTGTAATTGTGCAATAGATTTCTTATCTTAAAAAAACTGAACTAAAATCCTCTGCCCGCCACAGTAACAGAAATATCTAACTGCACCCATGATTTCCATGAGGAGTTCGAAGCCTAAGATATTCCATTCTGAAATCTACTTTGAGAGTAACAAATTAAAACCTCTGCAGTAATTCAGACTCACAGCAGATTAAAACCTCTGCAGTCCTTCAGACTCATGGCAATGTTGTATTTTATATTCCTTGAAAATTTCAGTTTTATGAAAAAGAAGTTCATGAATAAATTTGTAGCAAGACTTTTTGGGTAAAATAAACAATTTAAGAAAAAATGGTAATTGGATCCCTAGCTCTTTTGTCATTGCATAAAACAGACAATTATCAAAAATGGGGATGAAAAAGCATAATTCAAATGGGATATTGTATAGAAGAGAGCTGCAAAATCTTAGAGTTGAAGATTTGGTGAAGACAGCCCTCCATGTGTTTTATCTAATTGCAAATAGCTAAAATTCAGATGAAGGTGATGATTATTCCAAATAAAACTTCTCGATAAGCAAACAAATTCCATTAAAATATTCTTAGGTACCTTAATAGGAATGCTAGAGAAATGAAAAATGAGCAATGGTAGAATAGATGTCTTTACCAGCGCTACTCTCGCAATATTAGACAAGGGCAAAGATCTCCATGTATTTAACATATTTTGAGCTTTGATCAAAGATGTCCCATAGTTCACTTTAAACAAAGCTGCATGGCTGGATGTGACATAGATACCCAAACACCTAATGGAAGACCTAGTATTGTACTTAGCACCGAACCCCTCAGCGAGAGCTGAGACAGAAGCAGTAAAGAAAAGAATCTCTGGCTTTTGCCGATTCCTTTTATAACCCCCCCACCCAGTGTGAACTCTTGTATTTTGTCTAACAAATGTTTTATATTTGCTCCCTTTGCTCTTAAATACACAACCAAATCATTTGCATTAAGTTTCAATTTGGATATATCCGGAGTTGTTGTCAAATATTTTTATCACTGCAAATGGCATTTGCCAGGGGCTCAATAGACAAAGCAAAAAGGATCAGAGAAATTGGGAATCTCTGGCAAGTACCGTGATTTGAGTTCATTTTACCAGCCTCTGGATGAATTTATTATTATGGAGGCAGTAACCTCAGCATAAAGCGCCGAAGCAATAACAGCAACTTCAGTTGGAGAGGTCTTGGAGCACAGTTAGAGCAGACAGAGGACAGGTCAAGTGGCTATGCAGAAAGCGTCAGCCTTATCCTCTTTTTGGAACAATAAAGCAGCCTGATCAAGTAGGCCTAGAAACTGTATCTAACTTGGTCCCACAAGCATACCACACTGTTGCTTCTTTTATGGCTTCGGTTGCGGATATTGAGATGAGACAGCAGAGGTCAGGATTATCATATAATACACGAGATAGACTTCCACCAGTAATTTCCCCTACTAGTCAATCTACAAGTATAAGCCAGCAAAAGTAGTCTATATTAGCATCTGAGCATCTGAATAAAACTGTCCATCCCAGCCCCCTCATCATCAACTTTTGCGGCCATCTTAAATGAAATTAGGGAGCTGAAGTTAACTCAAAGTTAGGCTATGTCTCATTACAATGCCAATTTGGCAGCATCGATCAAAAATCAGGCCTTATCTCTGCAAGACTGGGTGAGCTAGAACTGAGGGTTTCCGCACCTGAAGACCAATGTCATTTGTTTCAGAAAAGTTCCTCTGTCTATGAGAAGGAAATTAGATTCCTAAAAGAAAGACAAGAGGAGTTGGAAAATCATTCTTGTCATTCCAACCTCAGGTGTATAGGTATTCCTGAGAATTCTTAGAACCAGTGTGGTATGATTCCTTTTATGGGTAGACTTATTCAAAAGTATATTTTGTCAAATGAGACTGCTGACTTTTCATTTAAGATGCTCATAGGAGAAAGGATTTTGGAAATATGATAGACTCTTTGAAAGCTGTGGGAGCCTAAGCGTCTATGTTTCAGCAGTCTAAGCTTAAAGATCTTCATCAGGGAAAGTTCCAAGTCTTGTTCTCAGTTGAGATGGCTCATGACTTCTTGAACAATCTTCGAACGGGACCTTCTGGGTAGTTTCCCTAGTTGGGAATATACAGGCTCAGATCAGATTTTGTTGGGTACTAGTATATTTGCTTCCACTACAATTTAATGCAGGGGCGTTAGCAACCTATTTGCTCTGTTCTGTGTTTCTGTTCTTAAAGTGTTATCATTTACTGTTAGAAATTGAGTTTCTGGTTGGCAGAAGTATGCACCTTCTCCAAGCAGGAACTGCAATCCTAGTCGGGGAAGTCAGATACACACCCTAAATTAACCTGTGCTCACCCCCGGCAGCTTAGCGCAGAGCAGTCAGGCTTAACTTAAGTGGCAATGTGTAAGGTATTTGTGCAACACTTAATACAATAAAACAGTGAAAACATCACACAAAAATATACCTGCATGAAGCCATTCCTCTAGGCTCAAACGATCACCCAAAATCGTATAGGCAAAAAAGGAGGTGGTCTAGCTATTGTGTTCAGGCAAACATTACATATCACTAAAGTTGACGACATCACCATAAAGAATTGTGAGGCTCTTCTCACCAGATGCAATCCTACACCGTCTTCCTCCTGTAACTTTCTGCTCCTTTACAGACCTCCACCTCGCAAGGCGCATTCCCAGACGCACTTCTAAACACAGTTTCAAACCTGATAACAATACACTCCAACCTATGGTTCTGGGTGACCTCAACATTTGGTTTGACAAACCCAATATGACCCATCCAAAAACAATAATCACTGGCCTAAACGCACTGAACCTGCATCAGATTGTCCACAAACCCACACACATTGCTGGACATATCCTAGATGTCATTTTTGCTAATACTGAACTAGTTACCTTTCAAACTATAACTCCAGTCACATGGTCAGACTACCACTTGCTTGCTTTCCAACATAAAACAACACTAAGCGACTCACCTAAAACTACCTTACATCCATCCACCTATCGGCCGTGGAACAAACTCAATTTGGAACACTTAGAAACACAACTAACATCCAGTACAAATCTGGAAACAATAAATTCTATTAAAAAACTATATGAGTGGCTACAGGAAGCTTTTGACATCCTGATACCACTCAAAAGCACACAACAGAACAAAAGAAAAAAAGCGCCTTGGAGAAACATAGAGATAAAAGACATAAAACAGCAAATTAGAAAGCTGCAACGTACCTGGCTCAAAACAAACGCCAAACAAGACAAACTTCACCTACAGAAAATTAACAGATTATACAAGTCAGCTATCAAAAAAGCTAAGAAAAGGTACTATTCAGACAGAATTCAAAATGCTAAATGTGCAAATAAAGAATTCTATAAAATACTCAATCAATTTCGCAAACCAAATTGCCTAGAAGGAACTCATCCTGTTACTCAAGATTTCACAGACAAACTGGCAAATCATTACACGGACAAAGCAGACACATTGGACTCATACTTAAAACAGAAACAAAGCACCAGCACTAACCCTTGTACAAAACAACAATCCAAGAATACTCTAAACCAGCATCTCCGTTCCTTCCAACACATCTCACACAATGAATTTATGGACCTGGTCAAAGAAAGCAGGCCTGCCGGCAGCCCTTCTGACCCGTATCCACCACAAACTTTCAAGACAATTCTTTTAACAACCTCTACTGACACTCCAGTAAGAAGAATCATCAACGATTCCTTAACTACCAGAATATTTCCAGAAGAACTCAAAAAGTCACATATACGCCCTTTACTGAAAAAAACAAACTTGGACCCGCTGAACCCTGACAACTACAGACCCATTACAAATGGACCTTTCCTGAGCAAACTGATAGAAAGAGCAGCGTTTGCCCAGATGTCACAATTCATTGAAGAGAATGACGTATTTTCAGACTTCCAAACAGGATTCCGTCTGGGAAGAGGCACTGAATCTGCCCTCCTTGCCATCTGGGATGACCTGAAGAATACAGTAGACCGCAACGGGGTTGCTGCGCTACTCCTCTTGGACCTCTCGGCTGCCTTTGACACGGTTGACCATGACACTCCGAAACAAAGACTCTATGAAACCGGCATAGAGGGAACTGCTCTAGACTGGATCACGTCCTACCTTCGAAACAGAACTAATGTCATCCATACCCCACCTTTCTCGTCCAAACCATACTCCACAAAAGCTGGGGTCCCTCAAGGCTCTATCATCTCGCCCATGCTTTTCAACATCTACATGAAGTCATTACCAGTAATGATCAATCAATTTCACCTCACGTGCTATAACTATGCAGATGACATGCAAATACCCCTTCAACTAGAATGCCCCAAAGACAATGGAAAATCCCCAATTTTCAGTTGTCTCAGAGCCGTGGATCAGTGGATGACTTGGAGCCATCTCAAATTGAATGCTTCCAAAACGGAAATACTCACGTGTGGCGATTGGAAACATTATGACCCGCTTGCCGCCTGGCCTGATGAACTGGGATCACCGCCTAAAGTATCGAAGGAAGTAAGAAACCTCGGAATGACCATGGACTCCAAGCTATCGATGAATGCCTAAGTGGACAAACTAGCAAGATCAAGCTTTGTCACTATAAAAACGCTGCAACTAATTTTCCCTCATTTGGGATTTCCAAACAAGGTCCAAGCTACCATCTCCCTTGTTCTGTCCAAACTCGATTACGCCAATAGCCTCTACCACGGATCACCTTTAACGACCATGAAAAGACTACAACGGATTCAGAACTCGGCTGCCAGACTACTCTTGCATATCAAACCGCGAGACCACATCTCACCTGCCTTGAGAGCCCTGCATTGGTTACCGGTTGCACGTTCAAGCTGCTTTGTATCACCCACAAAGCAATACATGGAATGGGACCGCTCTTCATCAGGAATAAAATCACCAAACACATTCAACAAAGGAACCTCCGCTCTAAAGGGGCACCTCGTCTCAAAATCCCAAGATACAAGAAAAAAACCATGGGTGGCACATCCTTCTCTGTTCAAGCAGCCAAACTATGGAACTCTTTACCCCCCAACATAAGATCCATGGACAGCCACCTTATCTTCAGAAAACTACTCAAGAATTGGCTCTTCCCCACATAAGCACCATAGGCAAACATAAATTTACAGCATATCCCTCTGTATATAAGCATTTATTTTCACTATAGATATGTACCTATCTTTGTGTATTGCTTTGTATAAACATGTAGAATAATAATGTTGTTAAAAAAAAATTAAAGTACAATAACACTTGAAAACCAGAGTTTATCTGGTGCATCTTTGGTCTACATGTACTTGCTTCCATTGTGCATCTATGCACCTTCCATGTACTTGGATCTGTGTTTTTGTTACTTTTCTCCTGAAAAAGCATATCCAATGCACTACCCTATTTCTCATCCTGTACCTCTATAAATATCTTTAATCTACATATACTTACCTCCTTTATGCATCTATATACTTTCAATGTACTTATGGATCTATATATTTATCACTTTCTTCTAATTTTGCATTTCCAATGCACTACCCTATTTCTCTGCCTATACTTCTCTCAATATATCTTCTAGCCCAACTTTCTGACTCATCTTAAACTTCTTTCTACTACTCTTTCCAATGCACTACCCTATTCCTCACCCTATACATCTATCAATATATCCTCAACATCCACTCTCTCATTTATCCCAAACCCCATACCACTACTATGATCCCCAAAATAACCCTTTCTAGACTCTCCCCTACTCTACCCTTCCTTGCATCATCTGACACCTCTTTTACTATACCGATCCCCCAAAACAAACCTTTCTAAACTCTTCCCTCTGACTCTTCCCCTACGCAACCACTTTTTACTCATCCATAAGCCTCCTCCTATTGCTATGACCTCCAAAAAAAAAAAAAATCGAAATCCTTCACTCTTCTATCCCTTCACTATCCTTTTCAATCAAAATAACAGACTAACATGTTCACTTCTCAAATGTCATATTCTACTATACTAATTCACCACTAATCCTTTATGGGTTCCAGAGTAGCATGCTACTTGCCAATAAAGCACGTCAACACCCCATCAGGGTTACAAGCGCTATATAAATGCAAACCTTTTTCCCTTTTCTACCCCTCCCCAACCCTTCTCAATCCAAATAACTGACTAAATATCCACCACTCAAATTACTTTCATATTTCACTATACTAATTCAACACTAATCCTTATGGGTTCCAGAGTAGCGTGCCACTCACCAAAAAAGCGCTTCAAAACCCCATCAGGGGTAGCAAGCGCTATATAAATACAAACCTCTTTCCCTCTTCTATCCCGCCGCCTACCCTTCTCTATCCAAATAACTGAATAACATATCACCCACTCAAATTAGTTCATATTTCACTATACTAATTTTCAACACTAATCCTTTATGGGTTCCGGAGTAGCGTGCTACTCACCAGAAAAGCGCTTCAACACCCATCAGGGGTAACAGGTGCTATATGAATGCAAACCTTTCTTCCCCTTCTATCCCTCCGCTATCCTTCTCACTCCAAATAACTTACTAATATCCACCACTCAAATTACTTTCATATTTCACCATACTAATTCACCACTAATCCTTTATGGGTTTCCGGAGTAACGTGCTACTCGCCAAAAAAAGTGTGTCAACACCCCATCAGGGGTAACAAGCGCTATATAACTACAAACCTTTTTTCCTCTTCTATCCTTCTGCTATCCTTCCGAATCCAAATAACTGACTAACCTATCCACCACTTAAATTACTTTCAGATTTCACTAAACTAATTCAACACTAATCCTCTATGGGTCCCGGAGTAGCATGCTACTTGCCGAAAAAGCGCTTCAACGCCTCGTCAGGGGTAGTAAGCGCTATATAAATGCAATTACAATACAATACAATACCACACATTGCTAGAACAAATAGAGTTTAATTTATTGAACAAAACAAGACCAAAATGACAAAAATCCAATAAGCAGAACCGGAGTTATGAATTTTTCAAAGAGTATCTTGAAATATAGTGCTTGAAGCGCCAACTGGGACTATCTAGTTGTGCTAGACTGGGTCAAATCCAAATGTTCAGGCCGACCACGATGGAGTGCAGGTAAGATACAGGAACCAACCTTGCTCCACAAAAAAGTACCTTGATGCCCCATCGATGAGGACCCGATGCGTAGAGCAGGGGATGCGATGCATCGGCCTCGTTCTCTTCTGATGTATGCGATGCATCGGTTCCGAGCTGCACAAGTCAGAGATGCATCATTGGCGAACCCCAGGATGGAGGCTATGCGTCATCGCCGAGCCACACAGGTCGAGGATGCATTGGGACTGGAAGTGAGGCTATGCGCTGGCGTCAAGGGTGATGCATCAGTTCCAAGCCGCACAGCAATGGTGATACGTGGTTTCATCTTGGGGATGACAAAGTCAGGCACCAGCCCCTTAGGTATGTGGACCCTCTTCTCTCCGGAGGACACTAAAGATTTGCTGCCACCATCACTAATGGCCTCTGCCTGCAGGCCTTAAAGTCCAGCTCCGTAAGGCTTCTCTTATAAGCCAAACACTCCAAAGCAATTCTCTCATCCATAGCCAATCTCTTTTGCTCTGCCTCCATTTTTTATTTGGCAAGCTCCAATTTTAGCTTTCTCATCTCCCTCCTGTCCTCCAGCTTCTCTGGAGCAGGCCTCTGGATGACACACTGCTTCCTGCCAGGGGTGGAATCTCCAATCTTGGAAGGATATTGACCCCCTCCTCCACAGGTAGCAGTCCAAGACCCTCCTCTGGGTTCTGGTTCAGTTTTTCCTCCTCATCCAGCTCTGGGGCTACATTCGAAGCAGCGTAAACGTCTGCCCAGGCTCTCAGCACCTTTTGCAGCTCCACCTTCCTGGAGGAAATCTTTGTAGGAAGCTTAATTCCCTTGCAGAAATCCTTGAGCTGAGCCGCAGTATAACCCTCGAGTCTGGCCAGATCAAAATCCATTTTTGCAGGTGCAGATGTATAACCTCCAGTAAGAGACATGATTTTAGGAAAAAATCAAAAATCAAAAATGCCAACCACAGAGAATTGAAAAGAGTTTGAATTGGTCGTTGGTGTGGATTGGCAGTGTACACCCAGTTACTATGGGACTGCACAAACTCAAGTCATGTCCTCATTGCTGATTGCCAATGTTAGAAATTGAGTTTCTGGTTGGCAGAGGTATGCACCCTGTCCAAGCAGAAACCATGGTTCTAGCCAGGGTAAGTCATATACACACCCTAACTTAACCTGTACTCTCCCCCTGGTAGCTTGGAACAGAGCAGTCAGGCCTAACTTAAGAGGCAATGTGTAAAGTATTTGTGCAACATGTAACACAGTAAAACAGTGGAAACACCACACAAAGACATACCACACCTGGTTAAAATAAATAGACCTTAATATATTGAACAAAACAAGACCAAAACGGCAAGAACTCGAGTTTGTTGACTTTAGGACTCTGGGCACTTTACCACTGCTAGTCAGTGCTAAAGTGCATGTGCTCTCTCCCTAAAATGTGGTAATATTGGCTTATCCACAATTGGCATATTTAATTTACCTATAAGTCCCTAGTAAAGTGCACTACATATGCCCAAGGCTTGTATATTAAATACTTCTAGTGTGCCTGCAACACTGATTGTGCCACACACTTAAGTAGCCCTTTAAACATGTTTCAGGCCTGCCACTGCAGAGTCTGTGTGTGCAGTTTTAAACTGCCATGTCGACCTGCCAGGTTTTCTCTATTGCCAGCCCAAACTTTCCTATGTAATGCATATAATCCACCCCTAAGGTAGGCCCTGGACAGCCCAAGGGCAGGGTGCAGTGTATTTAAAAAGTAGGGCATGTACTTTTACATTTTTCACTACTGCGCGGCCTATTTCTCCCATAGGTTAACACTGGGATTAATTTATTAGATCTTATAAGTGTAATCTCCAATTGGGAAGATATGGAACCCCCAAGTTTGGTGTCTCTGGAATCACAATTTAAAAGCCTAACTTATGGTAAAGTTAGATTTATAAATTGTAATTCTGAAAATGCGACTTTTAGAAGTTGCCATTTTCTTACTTTAGCCATTTGGTGCCTCCTGCCTGTCTCTGAATACACGTCTGGGGTGGGTGACAGCTGGGTTTTGTGCATTCCCTCCAGACAGCCACACACAAAGAGAGCTTAGCTGTGCCTGATGGGCCATCCTAGGCAGGATGGAACGGAGTAGCTACACTTACACCTGAATAGGCTGTGTCCTGTCCCCACACAAAGGAATGCTTAACCCCCTATAGTGAGTCTGGAACCAGGGCAGGAGGGGCAGGGACTCTGTGCACTTCAAAGGCCTCTTGTTGAATTCTACCCCACTTCAAAGGCACAACTGGGTAAAAGTAATGGACCTCTGACACCACCAACTCAGTACACTTCTGAACCTGTAGAATACTCTGCCAGGAAGAAGAACTGCTGTGCTGCTGAAAGGACTGTCACTCTGCTGGACTCCTGCTCTGCTGTGCTGACCTGCTGCCCTCTTGCCTGGGAGTGAGAAGGACTGGACCTGCATTTCTCTGCCACTTGAACCCAGAGTTGCTCCAAGGGCTTGTCTGCTTGCCTCCTGTTGGAAGTTTCAGGGACATCAAAGACTTCACTCCTCTCATCAGCAGGAGCCGGTGCATCACCTTTGACGCTGACAAATCGCTGCTGCTGCTGCAAGGACCAATAACATCTCATCTCCAACTGTGTGGCACCTAGGTCAAGTCCTCCCTGAGTGGGAATGCAAGCAAACTAGGACCAGTTTTGCCCTAGTTAGGGCTCTTAAGCCAGGTATAGCTTGGTGCCAGTGGCACAGTGAGCCCAGGACCCATGCCTGGGCATACCCGGAGCACTTAAGGCAGCAAAGTAAAAAACAACAAGCTGATGAATAGAATGCTTGAATTAATCTCAGCCACTGGCAAACGCTCAGGCCGCAGCACAGTCCATCTTTTTTTGACCACCATGCCACCTCAGTTTGGACCCAGCCATATGCAGATCATTCTTGGCCTTGTTCCTCATGGGAACAGTCCAGCTCGAACTGCCAGGCCAAGTCCTCCCTGAACCAGAATACAAGCAAGCCAGGACTGGTTTTGCCCTACTTAAGGCTGTTCAGGCAGATATAGCCTGGTTCCAGTGGCACAGTGAGCATACCCGGTGCACTTCAGGAAAAAAGCCTCCAGCTGCACAGGAGATAAGCCAACTGACCCTTGAAGTCCACTTGTTTGTCCTGTGTTCAAGTGGGAGCAGGTCCAGCCCCTCAGGTCTCCTCACGGGTCTCAAACAGCAGGTGCAACCCTTCTTCTTTTCTTCTGCATGTCCGTACAGAAACTGTTCTGAGGTGGGTACCTTCGAGTGTCACATTTACAGTTGGCACTGGCTAGTGGGTGTGGGTGATTCCTGGCTTCTCCCTAACCAATAGGGTAAATGTTACAAGGGGCAGCTCTACTCACGTTTTCAGCAGTTCCTGTTTGCCCTACTATAAACAATCCCATAGTGCACCATACTCCAAAAATCTAAAATGGGGAAACCCTTTCACCCTTGTACATAGCTTATGTGCCCATCAGAGGTGTGCCCTGGGAAATAAGTAGCCCTTTGCAGTCACTCAAATGTGGCACAGTGGGCAGCTACCCCAAACTCTAGGTTTGGAGCTAGCCTGGCTGGGAAAACAAAGATTTGAAGTTAATGAAGTTCCTGTGTCCATCCTAGCTGGTCTTCCTGTACCTCCCCACACCTAGGTCATTGGTTGGCTCTGGGAGTAGTTTTCACTACTCATCAAACAAAATTGATACCAAAATCGGCCTTAAACATGGATGCGACTTAGCGCCAAGTCTGTTTATTTTATACTTTGCTGTCCTCACAGGCGCCCTTCCACAGGATAACTGCCACCCCCAATCCTGGCCAAAGAGAAACTAGGCTGCCTCCAATACGCGGACAACATTATCATACTAAGTCAAATTCCAATGGGCTTGCAAAGCAGCATTAATGACCTAGAAAGTTATGTGGACAAGCAAGGGCTAGAATTAAACATGAAGAAAACAAAACTGGTAAGGCTGGTTGATTCAAAATTCAAGTCACATTCTTTGTTTATAGAAGGGAAAAAAGTTGAGGAAGCAGCTACTTACAAATACCTAGGTTTTAAGTAGAACATCAAATGTTTCTCAAACACCACTCAGCCACAATACAGGCAAAATCACAGTCGTTAACTTAAGTTTTCAAATTATTAAAGAGAAAGCTGAGCTGTCCGTCGTTTAGTCTCTTGCTCCCGGTTATGCGTGCTCAGTTAATGCCAACAGTGACCTGCGGTACAGAAATTATGCGTGGGCATGAAGCAGCCATCCTTAATAAAATCCAAACAAAGGTATATAAAACTGTGTTTCACATCTCAAAATCAGCTTCTCCAGCTTAGGTACATTTAGAGTTCAGCCTGAAAAATCAAATAATGCAATGCAAGAGTGCCTACATCAAACTATGCTGGAGACTGTGCCCCTCTGAGACTGGCACTATTAAGAACTTATGCTGGCAGGAAAGTGAGGAGCAAAAACACAGCAACATGAAAGGCTCCTGGGGATTCCACGTAAACCAGGCCATCAAGGACTTAGGAATACAAGAAGCCTGGGAGGCGAGAATGGGAAAATCTGTATTCTATCAAGTAATAAATGCAGCAACTCAACTTCTGTCCTACACAACAGATAAAAAGGCTCTTGCATTAAGGCACCATGCCTGGGCAGTGATTAATTCATATACAAAAAGGAAAAAAACTGCAACCACAGGAGTACCTTTCAGCGCATTTTTCACACGCTCTAAAGCATCAGTTCATGTTATTTCGTCTGGGCTTTATGAAAACCAAAGATCTTATACCTGCTTGGTACGATCAGCCGCAAAATCAAAACTGCCGACTCTGCGGTTACAAGCAGTGGTGGCTCCTCCACTAAGGCGGAGGAGCATCGTCCCACTGCTAATTCAGCAGTGCAAAAACAAAAAATAAAATGATAATAACAGGATGTTATTATCATTTTATTTTTCTATGTGGGAATCGGAGCCAGGTCGGGCGGGGCTGGGCGATGTGACCAAAGCAGAGTGATGAGTGGTTTGCGCTCCTCTAAGTGCGCATGATGGTTTGGCCGGCCCTCTTGGGCTGGCCAAACCATCATGCGCCCTTAGCATGTTCTCCACGGGCTGTGTTGCACAGTCCCGTTGAGAACATGCCCAGGCTCCCAGGCACTGCCTGAGCAGCCAAACAGGCCACTCAGACCAATTATGATGCTTCTCATGCAGTGTTGTGATTGGCTGGGAGAGTACGGGAGCTGGGTGCTTCCGGTGCTTTCCAGCAGATGAAGAGGACGGAGGAGAGACTTGTGGCGGCGAAGGTAACTTACAAGCAAAATCGCCAGTACACATTTTTTGCGTGTGCCTAGAGCCCCTGGCAGAAAGAAAAAAACATCTGAAACCAATATTTTTACATTTGAAAATTTGGACTTACAGACAAGCGGTAATCACCTGGTTAACGGTACCTCAATTCCCCTAGCATGCAAGGGGGTACAAATTTTAAAACCAATTTTAAAAGAACTGGAACAAGTGAAAGAAAAATGTACTATAATGGGGAAGGAAATCAACAAGGACACTTTTATTCAAAACTGTATAAATCGATAAAACATTTGCATTTTATTCACGATTGAGCTGGTCATTTTCAAAAAATGTAAATGCCATTCTGTAGGCCCGCACAAGGATATAGCACCCCAGAAGAGAGCAATGATAGGGGTAATTTATGAGTTGCTAAAGGGAAGATGAATTCTTCCAAGGAGACAAGGAATTGAAAGGAGACACTCTTTTATCTATAGTAAAACTAATATTCATTTTATAGGGATTCTTGGTTTGCACAAGGCATTAGCACTTTAAAAAACAGTAAGAATGGGGCAAACTATCTACTGCAAAGGGGTAAAAGAATACGTTGAGACAAAGGGCCTGCCCACAGGCAGGTATTATAAGGCATTCACTTTCATGTTGCACTTTATTAACATTGAACTTTAATGCAGGATAAATTGCATACTGTACAGAAAAAAATTCTCCAGTTTTTAGAGTAAACGGATTTTAGTGTTGCAGTTCTGTATTTTAACAAATGTAACTGAACTTTAAAAAAAAATGGAATGCAATAGTTTTAATTAACTATGCAAATAAACTTGACTTTGACACTCCTCATTAGGGTCAAGCACCGAGGGCAGATAATGCGATTTAGCCTCCAGAAGATTCAGACAGGGAAAAGTTAGCTTTCTAAGTTACTTATCGTAAATGTTCGTTAAAAAACTAACTTCACCACTGGATTGGATTTTTAATACATATTATAAATAGTGTTTGGGCTGTTTTCCAGCTTTTCCCAAACCCTAGAGAGTAGGATAAATATTTTAATCTGTATTCTAGTTTTTCTTGTGGGACAGCCAGAGCCTTCAACAATAAAAATAGGTTTTGGGGCTGTGTCACTGTAAGGACATGGTAATATAACATAGCAATTCTACATGTCCCCCTTAAAATACCATGCACCCTACCTACATAGTAGTGACTTATTAATATTTAATAGGAAGATTTCGCTCCTGCCAGAAGGGTTATTTTGACAGGACAGGTGGCAGGTTTAAACTCCAGTGGTCAGGCTACAATGGTAAGCCTGAAACCATGTTTTCCTTGTCACAGTAGGGAATGGAACAATAAGTGCTGCAGTCCAGAGGTGACATTTATATTTTCATGCCAAGTGTGTGTATTTCCACACTGTATACTACTGCCACATAGAAAAGTTAAATAAGCCAATCTGGGATGTCAATTTCTACATATTTTAAGGATCAGAGCACAAACACTAGGCATCAGTTAGAGGTGCAGAGTCTAAAAAAACAGCAATAACATTCCGCAAAAAATGGACGTGAATTTGAAAAAAGGGGCATATTTACACACCAATTATCTAGAAGGTGTGGTTTTACGCAATTTAACAGAACCTCCTCTTTTGGCAGCAAATATACTTTCTCATATCCACTTGGTGGCACTGTGGGACTACCATCCTGAGTTCACTTATCACTATATTAAACGTTTTATTTAAGGGGAACTTTCCAGACAACATTGTCAACAATGAAAACCACAGTTTTCCCGTAAAAGGTAGCTTTGTTAGAACAATGTAACGAAGTGTTCTGCAACTGTTTCAACAACTAGTGTTTACAAGAGGAAATGTGACTTTATTGGTTTCCAAGACGATTCTGCACACCAAAGTTTCCCTCCCCTAAGATGTCGCTCTTGTGTTTGTTGGGTGTTTTGCTTACTTGGAAATGCACGGCATTAATGAGGAGTTTTACATACTTGGACATCTGTCCAGATTTAAAATCTTGGTCTGTGTGAGATTAAACTCAATAGTGCACTTTGAGAACCAAAGTACTATATATGCCTTTTAGTATCTATAACTGTGTTTGCTATTATTCATTTTAATTGGATTCGGCAAAATATGTTACATGTCTCAGCAAATCAAAATTGTTTTAAATTTCATTTGGCTCGTGCACACCTTTTGCCATAGTTCTACTTAAGAAGATGGGGATTTTGAAGTGCAATGTTTTCTCGGTGGCACACACAAGCAGCATTTTATTCCAAACGTGCTTTACAATGCCCTGATGTTTGCAATTAAAATGTTATTTAAATAGAAACAAAAGGGCTCGAACAGTGTCCCTCGTGAAACATGATTCGACATGGAGTTCACTTTAAAAACAAGAAGTAGGAAATGCAATATTATCCATTTCCAAACAGTGGGGCATATTCTCAAGGAGACATCGCCAATTTATCGGCACTTTAGCGCCGCAAAAGTGGCGATAGATTTATCGCCCCATTCACAAGTTGGTGCAAACTGCCAACATCGCCAGTTTTCCTGCGATAGCTGACGCAAACCACATTGCCACGGATGAGAGCGACAATTAACGCTAATGATATGCAGAATAGGCGTTCCCGTGCAAAAACACACGAAAACACCACTTCGCGATATTCTCAACGACCAGCCACATCTGCGATGCCGGACAAAAACTGGCGATAAGGCGCGTTAGCAGCAGGGACTTAACACCTGCTTTTTACTGGTCTTAAGTAGGACGAAAACCTGCAGTACAAAGGGAGCCCAGGCCAGAGCCACATCTGAAAACCAACAGATGCCATGGAGCTACTAATCATGCAGCTTGGAGACCCAAGAGGGCCACAACACCCACCGGTGCCACCCCCAGGACCACCCCCCCCCCCGGACCACCACCGAGGCAGCGCAGAACAAGACAGCGGACCTTCCGAAAACGCATCAGCCTCACAGACTGAAGGCCAGAGGATGTCATTGCCCACTACAGGCTCAAAAGGACAACCATCCTCCGCATCATGACCCACATTGCCCACAGGCTGACGGTACCAACATAGCGGACAACCAACATCCCTCCGCAGACAAAGTTGCTGGCTGTGCTGCACCTGTTGGCTTCTGGTACCTTCCAACCAAACACTGCCAGAGTCAGAGGAGTCTCACAGCCAGCCCTATCAAAGGCCATCACACCTGTCCTGGATGCCATCATCAGTTTCATACCCCAGCACCTTCACTTCCCCCACACTGCGCAGGAACAGCTGGAGACCAAGCAAGGCTTCTACGCCATTGCTGGATTCCCGCACGTGTTGGGGGCAATCGACTGCACACATGTCCTACTTGTACCCCCTGCCGACACTGCACACAATTACCGCAACAGGAAGCACACGCATTCCATCAATATGCACGCAATAGTGGACCACCGGGGACTGTTCACCAATGTCGTCGCCAACTACCCAGGCAGTGTGCATGAATCATACATCTTCCGACAATCCATCATCAACCAGCGCTTTCAGGTTGGCACCTATGGAAATGGACTGCTTGTTGGTAAGTACCAATGGAACACACCACACACCTCAATTCCACAATCACACAACGCACAATTGTGGGAATGGACACGTAACAAAATCACATTCAACATGCCAACCAACATGCACACCTGCCAGACACGACAACACAAGTAACCGTGGTAAGAGGGGCCAGAAATGTGGACAAACCATACACTAAGGCATAGCCCCTCTGCCACACATTTGCAGAATGTGGGGAGAGGTGGGAACCACGATTGTGCGAAGGAGGCAATGGACCCATGAATAACAATGTACACAATGCCAAGTGTGGCGGTGATGTGCTGGACAGTCTTGAGTATGCAGAGCACATACATGTCCATGTGGACACATACTAATGGAGTCTGTAGTGTCGTGGACAGTGGACGCCACCATGTCATCAAAGGCAGTGGGGAACACCTTGGACAAGTAGCCATGTCGGCCCCCCTGTAAGCGTAAGTGTAGTGGGCAGGGCCGGCGCACGCCAGTCCAGCGTAGGGGAGTGACTAAATAGGCCGGGGCTCAGGGAGGGGTTCACTTCCAGGACGGCCACCGAAGTAACTACTGCGTGTGACTCTGTGTCCGCCATATCCTGACCATAGGCCTACACACACGTAGCCGACCACCTACAATGGGCAAAGTCACACCGGCGACGAGGTGGCTACGTCCCACGCCACCCGGCGCACATCTCGTCATTGCCTGCAGTGGCGTGTCTGCCAGGGTGGCGTCCCTCACCCTGCCACGAGGCTGCCATCATGACCGGTGGTGCCTGCGCGATCCTGTGCACCTGCCGCACCCCAGCCCGCTGATCCCCAGACCTGACCTGCGCCCAGAGGTGAATGCCGCCCCTTCGCACCCAGGCCTCACTGCTCACCTGCCGCCACCGGCGTCTCTCCAAGAGGGCCCACCACGTGCCGGTGCAATCCCCAAGGCCGGGCTCTGCGAGCTTGGCAGCCTCCTCAGCCGATCGCTGGATTCTGCGCAACAGGCTCCCAGCGCACCCAGCGGCACCGCACCGCGGAGTTGCAAGTTGGCTACTGCTGCCTTCTGACCACACTGTACAGCAAGTAACAGACACATCCTTTCCAGTCTGCCCCTCCAGGCCTGCTGCATCATCGCAGGCTGCACACCCGCGAATGTATGATGATACAACGCGTACCATCACAACGCGGTATCTTACATTGCGGTCTTGACAACGCAAGTCGTTACATCGACTTGGGCTGGAGGGCGCTGGATTTAGGATTAGTGTGAATTACTATTCCAACTCCAGTCTACGTACAGTAGGGAAGGTGTTGGAATAGTAATTCACACTATTCCTAGTCTAGAGCGCCCTCCAGTGCAAGTCGATGTAACAACTTTCATTGTGAAAACCACGATGTAACCATACCGCGTTGTAATGGTTTCGTGGTAAAGGATGTTTCCCCACACCCGCTCAGCTCTTCCGGTGGGCCGAACTCAGTGCACCACAAGTCACTGTCCAGCCTCCAGCATTATGGCATGATGCACACCCGCTCAGCTCTTCCGGTGGGCCAAACTCAGTGCACCACAAGTCACCGTCCAGCCTCCAGCATTATAGCATGATGCTCACCTGCTCAGCTCTTCCGGTGGGCCCACCTCAGTGCACCGCAAGTCATCGCCACGTGGCGGTTGGCCCGTGCCAGACGCAGGGCCTCAGGTGCCACTAACTCAGGGCACCACAAGTCACCGTCCAGCCACCAGGCCTGCTGCATCATTGCAGGCTGCACACCCGCTCAGCTCTTCCGGTGGGCCGAACTCAGTGCACCGCAAGTCATTGCCCCGAGGGGCTACCCCACAAGTTTGCCTCCAGTAGCCAACAGCATGTCCTCGGTAATGCCACTGGAGCCCTTCACAGTCACGGGGCCACCCCCGTCCCTGGCAGGCCGCCGGTAAGCCTGGGTAGATCATCTGGAGACGTACTCCAAAGCGCACAACATCCCAGCGCCGCCGCCGCGGCGCACGTGTGTGAGGAGTGCGGAGAAATGGCCCGGGGCTCTGGGCGTGGTTCAGTTCTGGGCTCTGGGCATGGTTCAGTTCCGTCCTGGCCACAAAAGTGACTATGGCGTGTGTCTCCGTAGTAGTGTCTGCGCCACCAGCCCTGTAATCAACAATGTTGCAATGTGGCATGCACCAGGAGGGCGGCCTCACCCGAATGGATTAATAAAGGAGCGCGAGACCGCTCGGGGTCTCGGCTCATACATGCCAACTGTTGTGTGTGTATCTACATTGCCGCAGCCTGAACCGAAGGCCTAGCCTCAATATCAGCGCGAGTTCAGCCAGGCCAGAACTCCACATCTGTGTCCGCCCTATCCTTACCATAAGCCTACACACACGTGGCCGCCCACCTTCAACGGTCAACATTACAGTCTTGCTGTCAGTCCTGCGGACATGCGCAGACAGGCATGACAATGGTGTTCCGTAGGAGTGCAAGTGATGCAACCGCGCAGCACACACAAGTAAATAGGCTCTGTGGGAGGGAGGAGCAGCTGTGAGGCTACGTAATACACATTGTCCTACCACATTTGCCAGCAGCAATACATGGCTAACATGAATCCCAAGGTCGCACAAATCACACACCACGAAACTTGTATGTCTGCCAACACAGCATGCAGAACCACCAGCTAACACTAATCTCACTTACCTCTCACAGGTGATCAAGGATATGCACTCTGCCCGTGGATGATGACACCCCTCCGAGACCCGAACACCCCGGCCCAGAGGCAGTACAATGTGGCCCACAAACGCACCAGGGGCATTGTTGAACGCACATTTGGCGTGTTGAAATCACGTTTCAGGTGCCTGGACATCACCGGTGGAAGACTCTTGTACAGCCCAGAAATAGTGTGCAAGATGATCACTGCATGTTGTGTATTGCACAACATATGTGTACGCACCAATGCCCCATGGCTCCAAGTCCCAGAAGCACTGGACGATGATGAGGAAGATGATGCAGGTGGACCACACCCCACTGCAGCCGCAGCAGGAATAGCTCGAAGGAACACAATCATCAACAATTTCTTCGCATGAGCACGTCACATTGTGACTGTCCACAGCAATCATGGCACAGTACAAGATGACCACATGACCAGCATGTGCAAATAAAATCTTAGCAACACACATTCCCCATGTGCATGTCAGTCCTCTGCATTAGCACATTACTCTGACGGGTGTAAGTGCAACATTGAGTGCTAACATTCGCATATGTTGCAAGAAGAGATGGTGTGTATGTCACCTCTGTACCGAGAGGCTGTTTAGGGCGTCACGTATTCGATATGCCTTATCAGGGTGTCACATGTAGTATGTCATGCCACTCATCAGCGTCCCACGTGTACATGAACATGACATGAAGGCCGTCATTGGTGTTCAGGAAAAGACAACAGGGTGCCATTTGTGGTCAGAGATGTACCTGCCTGATGCAAATATACACCCTGTGTGTCGAGTCCCACAACATGAACAACATGGCCGTAAGGGGGATGTGGGCACAGTGGCCACCTCAGCAACATTGGGAGATGCACACCAGCTTAGAAGCCAGCAGGTCCACTTTGCGTGGAACACACCAAGGTGTCCCCAGGTCAAATGTGCCATGTACAGGTCACATGTGTACACGGACGTCATCCATCAAGAGTAGTGATCAGTGCCAGCTAATAGGTGTAAGGTGAGTGGCCAACCGCCTCCTCACAGCTACCTGCACCCATCACTGTCAGACTGCAGCAAAACAACACTGCTACATCAGAGCATGCAATACTGATCGTGAGGGCACGTACATGGCTGGTAAGGGTTCAACCATGCTGCAAGGCGAAGCAGTGACATCCCCCCACCCAATCCCCATCACATTTCCAGAATGCAAGCAGATGACAAACTAACATTGTGGATGACAGCCCCTCTGTCTGAACTATAAGGCGGTAGCACATCTGCACCTCCGACCTTGGGAATGCATGCGCCCGGCCCCCCTGAGCGATACCATAGCAGCTGCTGACGGCTCCCACACTACGCACAGCGCTAACCAGAGACCAACGTATACACACCCCACACACAGGAGTCCTTGCTCGTAGTTCACTTGCATGGTATGACCTTCACACTTAAGCACCGACCATCCCAGGAGTCCAAGCGCTCCACACTCAAGCAAATCATTGCTCCGAGCTGTGGCTTCCACATAACTTTGACTTTGCCTTTGTGACACACAGCTCTATTTCATACATTGACGTGGGGCTAAGTTTGGAAATAGCGAGATTGTTGTTTTGGAGCAATGAGGCCCCAGCTAGTTCACACATTCCCAGTCATCTCACTGCCTATCTGGGTCACGGACATACATGCGCATTGGAATCAGTTCCCAGGGAGCACCGTTGTTTGGAATCACTGCCCCTACATACATCCATACTTTCATACTTGCTTGATCATGGACATGACTCATCTGTGTGAATTTGAATGTCTTAATCACATTCAGTGGAAAGGTGAAGGTGGATCAGTACCTGGCCATGCACATGCTACTTTACAATGTTGCCCCATGGAGGGCCAGCCAGGGTCCTTTGGAGAGGGAAAAGTACATCGTAGGAGAGGGAGTTCAGTCCGCAGTCTGATTTCTGTGTCATTGGTTGCCCAGACAAATGTAGCAGTCCATGTCAGGGGCCAAGGTGAGTGTCGCAGAGTGTTAAGGGGGACAGTGGAGGGTGTTATTCCTGGGCATGATGCAGAGGGCAGAACCAAGCGGAAAGAGGCCATATGGCGGAGATGAATGCTACCGCTTCCTACTTAGCCCAACAGCAGATTCATCCTCAGCATCGTCCTCCTTTGTGTGATTTGCCTCACATGTGGGTGGTGGTGTTTTGTCTGTGGCACTGTGTGGCAGTGACACATCAGGGGCCGGAGGTGGATTGTCAGCCGCACTGTGAGGCACTGACACATCAGGGGGCGGTGATGTGGAGGGAGTAGTGGCAGCAGCATTCATCTGCGCCAGGCCTTGTGGCCGCACTGCCATGATGAGGATCTGCAGGGCATAGTAGATCCCTGCTACATCTCGCTGGTGTGCAGCCGTGGCAGCCATTCTTCCCGCCTGCATCCGCTCCATGTTCTCCATGTTCCTCCCCATGTTGGCCAACTCACGGCTGAGATCGCTGGAGCCACTCTGACTAGACAGTTGTTCTTGTCTATGAGTCATGACTCCGGCGATGTCAGCCATGGATTGTTGGAGACCATGGAGCGGACTGTGGGTGTCCATTGGGGCCTATAGGTGGTCCCTGATGGGACTTGGACACCCACGTATGGCATCTAGTTTGGCTGCCATGAGGTCGCAGCCCACCCGCACCTGCTCTGCCATCCCCTTCTGGCCCTGCGGCACACAGCGTTGGAATGCCATGTGTTGCTCGTGGGGATCCTGGGAGACGGCTGTGGTGGTGGGTGCTTCCTGCTGTGTGGTCTGTGCAGGGGGTGGGTTCTCCTCGATGCAGCTGGGCTGCCCTGCTTCTGGGGGTGGGGTGCTGAGGGTGTCCATGAGCTGTTGGAAGGCATCGGGGTCGATGGTGTGTAGGTCCTCTTCATCATCGGTGATGAGGAGTACGGTCTGCTCTACAGGAGGTGTTGATTCTCCCTCTGCAATGTGAAGGGGAGATGCAGATTGACATTGTGTTCACATGTATGTTCACGCATTGTACAAGTTTACATACAGACTGCATGACAATGTACATTGTGACTGTTTGTGAGGAGATGCCAATTTGATGCGGGACAGTTGACATTTCTGCACCATCAGGGATGTGAGGGTGTACTTGTACATTATCATCTCACAGTTTTCTGCTATGCCACATGCGAATGGCCATTTTCTACACACAAGCGGCAGCAGTTGTGTCCTCTGTTCTGTGAATGTTGCAGTTTGTACCACATTGTTGTCAGTGTTGAGGTGCTCTGATTCTTATGTGTGTGTGCTGCATTGTGGGTGAGTTGCCCCTTCAGCTCTGATTTGGCTGGCCCTTATCCCTTTCAGGCGGTGTGCCTTTCACTTTTGTGCTTATACAGTGCTGAGATGTTGCGGACCTGGGTAAATTGGTCTCTTGTTTGGAGTTGTGTCTCTTGGGCATGGTTTGTCCGCAGATGTGCTATACTTAATTGTGCATGTGTGCCACTGTGCCCATCTTCCCCCGTCCCCCCAGTCCCTGGTCGTTACTCACCCTGTTGCTTTTGGGTCAGGGCATGTTGTGCAGTATCCGGTCCCCCAAATCCTGCCACCGTCTCCCCAATGCCCAATGATGGTCCCAGGCTGGTCCTCCGTGGGGCTTGTGGGGTTCTGGTTGTCCTCTGTACTTGCTCCGGCTACCTCCATGGTGCTTCGCGGTTGTTTGTGTCTTGGTTGTGTTTTTGTTTGCTGCTTTTATAGTGGTTTTTCCCGCCTGACTTGTGTGACTTGCAGGCCTGGCGCTGCTTATCGCAGAATTTTTTATCGCAGTTGGGCACATCGCAACTTTTTTCACGTTCGGGTTTATATTTTTATCGCCGTCCAGGTAATTTTATCTCGGACATTTGACGCGTTGTCTGGAGACTATCGCATGTTACCGCCATTTTGGGAATACGATGTTAACACAGAGTTATTTTCCCGCGATAGACGGCGATATGAAAAATTGCGTTAGCCTATTTTGGCGATGTTTATCGCACGTTCTTGTGAATATCCCCCAGTGTTTCTTCCAGTGATTACAAAAAAATCTGATTTCTAAATATGTGTATATTTGCACCTGGTATTCGGATTGGGGTTTAAGCAACAATAAGAATAGCCTTCTTTGCCTTTCTAACTAACCTTGTGTGATACCATAATGATCAAGGTTCATTCAGCTACCTTTATTTGATGTAAAGTGTGTCAAAAGGAATGTGTTGTCATGTATTGTGATATTATTGGGTTCGGGCAAAAGGTACTTTCACTGCTTCTGCTATATTGGCAGATTGATGCCAGATGCACAAACCTATATGTAAAGCAGCAGCTACGGAGGAGGGGTGTATAAGTGGAGTGGATACAAGTACAAATATACTTACATGTCAACCTTCGTGTTGCTTGATTTATCATGAGACTTTCATGGTGATGCACAAGGCTTTGGACTCAAACAACCGGATCATACTGTGACTTCTCACCAAGTAGAATTTGAGGGCCAGCTGTATGACGCATTTTATCGGTCGCAAATGGTCCGTCGGACTGTTTGCGACCGGTGAAATGCATTTTCAAATGTACCAACCCTATTTTGCGAGTCGGTAACCTATTACCGACTCGCAAAATACGATTTGCGAGTCGCTATTAGGAAGGGGTGTGCCAAGGTCGTCCCTTCCTAATAGCGAGTCACACCGGTATGTAGGAATGTTTTGCAACCGTGAATGTGGTCGCAAAACATTCGCAGTTTACCACCGATTTCAAATTGGTGGTAAGCCATTCGCAAGTGGGAAGGGGTCCTTGAATGGACCCCTACCCATTTGTGAATGGGGGCTCCAACATTTTTTCAGAGCAGGCAGTGGACCGACGGACCACTGCCCATATGAAATAATGAAAAGAAAACGTTTATTTTTTATTTTTGAAAAGCACCCGATTTTACTTCAAGGAAAATGGGCAGCATTTCAACAAAAAAAACTGCTTTATTTAAAAAGCAGTCACAAACATGGTGGTCTGCTGCCCGCAGCAGGCTACCATTCCTGTGTTTGCTGTCCATTCTCAATGGGTCACAAATTGCGAACTGCCGCATGAATATTAATGAGGCAGGTCCCTTGCAACCCATTTAGGCATCACAAACAGTGTCTCAGACACTGCTCTACATCAGGTTTTGAGACTCACAAATTGTGAGTCGCTAAAAATCACAATTTGCGAGTCGCAAACCCTGATGGTCCTACATCTAGCCCCTGGTCTTTTCAACGCATAACCTCCCACAATCCATTAACGTGGGTAGTGTACAGGGAATGTTGTGACATTTGTGGCAAGAAGAGAAGCTTCAGATTATGAAGCCAGTCCTATTTTACTTTCTATAACAACAGAGATAATTTGAAAAATAATCCTTCTTTTCTTCAAAAACAATAGATAAACTTATGAATGGACAGCCTGCAGTTTCAAATTTTAAGGGCACGGAAGGAGGACCAATGTTTTGGGCGCTCTCTACCTATTAAAGTTCATTTGATGAAATGTGTTTATCTTTCTATATGAAAAAATAGAATGTAATTGTATCTGGAAAATCAATATCTTAATGTCTTCCTGTAAAGGTGCTGCAGGTGGTCAGAGGGGATTTCTGGGCTGTATTCGCTCTTTGAGGATGAATGGTGCCACTCTGGACTTGGAAGTAAGAGCCAAGGTCACACCAGGAGTGAAAGCTGGCTGTTCCGGCCATTGCACAAGTTTTGGAATGTACTGTCGGAATGGAGGCTCGTGTGTGGAAAGGTACAATGGTTATTCCTGTGACTGCTCCAAGACAGCGTATGATGGTCCCTTCTGCACAAAAGGTAATAATTAAATTCTACTTATCTATGTTTTCTTTTTAACTTTTCTCCTGCTGTCTCTTCAAATAATGAGGGAGATGCTTTTTAAAATGGAAGAGACTGAGCATTCCATGCAGCTGTATTTCAGGTCATTGCACTGGAGTCTAATTGATGTGTAGGAGATAGGCTGGTCTTCTCATTGGACCAGGTGTTATTAGTTTCAATGTGTGCTCTGATGATGCATGATGCAGAGAAATAGATTTTCATCATTCGTGACCACTTTTTGCTGCCTTTCATACCACTCGCGAGTGAGATTTTTCCAACTTATCAACTGTGTTCAATACCTATTTGTTTCTGTGGGGTTGAGTTAAATGATTGCGCAGGTCCCTACACCTTTGTGAATGGCATTAAAATTCCTTTAAACCTGGAAAAGAACGCCAGGGGAATTAGTTGCCTATTTTCCAAAACTGCTTTTTGGGAAAAACTTCAGAACTGCCTGCCATTCTAAAACGGATGACTAAAAATGGTTTATATTATAACCCCACAAAAATCAGAGAACCAGGGGCCAGATGTACGAAGCAAGTCGGTAACCTATTACTGACTCGCAAAATAGGGTTTGTGAGTCGCTATTAGGAAGGGTCGTGTTAAGGGCATTCTTTCCTAGTAGCGCATCACACTCGCATATAGGAATGTTTTGTGCCGAGGAATGCGGTCATAAAACATTCGCAGTTACCACCAACTACAAGTTGGTTGTAACCCAAAGGGTTACAAAGGGACCCCTTCCACTTTGTGAATGTGGGCAACAACATTTTTTAAGAGCAGTCAGTGGTCCCACGTACCACTCCCTACTCTTAAAAAATGAACAGGTAGTTTTTCATTTTTATTTTTGAAATGCATCCAGTTTTCCTTTAAGGAAAACGGGCTGCATTACAAAAAAAAATTGCTTTATTTAAAAAGCAGTCACAGACATGGTGGTCTGCTGACCCAAGTAGGCCACCATCCCTGTGAGTGCAGGCCATTCCCAATAGGTAGCAAAGCCAGACCCACCTCATGAACATTAATGAAGAAGGTCTATTTGCGACCCACTGGGTATCGCAAAATGTGTCTAAGACACATTTGTACATGGGTGCTTGCAATTTCCTGATTATGAATTGCAAAAATTCGCAATTAGGAAATGGCAAAGTGAGTTTTTTGTACATCTGGCCCCAGGTACTTTAAATATGATCCATTTTTGGCCTTCATTCCCGTCCCTGCCGGTAATTGTGATGGGGATACAGTAAGTCTCGTGTTTATGTCTGATTTATAAATTCTTTTCAACATAAGATAACTCAGTTTAGTTTGCTCACTTGCTTGGAAATCAACATAAATGGGTATTTCCAATTATTTCCAGGATTTTGTACAGGGGTGGCATTAGTCTAAAATGCTTTATATATTTTAAAGAATAGTTAAATTTGGTTTCACAAAAATTAAAGCCACTTACATTTCCATAAAGTTCATATTACTTTTCGTGAGTAAAATAATAACCATGCAAAGACAAAACCACTTAATTTAGATTCAGCTCAGTGATCGTTCTGCATTTCTACTGATATGTCAAGTAAAAGCATAAAAATTGTAAAATTATTCGTTCCATTTAAGCAGTTTCTCAGCCCTTCATCTTTCAATGTATTCAAGAAACTATTTGGGTGTTTAGTAGAGTGACTTTAAGTCGCAATGCATCCATATTACATTGTTATGTTAGTGGTTACATTTGGTGGGTTTTGTAGCTGGTGTTGAGCTGTCCTCCATACATATGAGACAAGGGGTGATACACCGTCCTCTCACTGATCTCAAATTGTGGACCTGAAACCGCTTGTATCATACTTTCCCCAATCATTCGCCCCACCCCCCTCAAAAGTCCAAATATGGACCTGCTGATAAAAGAGCATTATAATTTCCAAACAAAATGTACCTAGCAGCTGATTTTCCCAATTAAATTTTAAGGAATCGAACTCCTGTTGTTTACCATTAAAAAAAATCCGCTGCCCCTACTGTTGTACGCTCTCTGTGTTTAAGAGCTTTGGATCTCAAGTTCCTCAATGGAGTGCAATAGCTACTGATTAATTTCTGTTTTTCTATTGAACCATCATGACGCCAATTTGCTTTGTCCACTAATGATCCCTGTTATAAGTCTTCCTTTGCCACGCTCAAGAGCCTGTCATCTGTGAATGGAGTACTGTGAATGAATTAAACATGTTTGAAAAGCCATTGTATAGCAGGAAGGCTCAATTCAACTTTAATTAGGTTGATGATGTGACTCTTTTGGAGGGCCAGCAGTTTTCATAATCTTATCTCCTCAAAATTATCCTGCAGCCATGTTACTGACACTTGAAATCAAATCGCACCACATAGAGAAGTCTTGGTGTCACCTTTACTTTGCATACTCTCACCATCGGAGTAAAAGAACAGCTCTAAAACTCATGTTCAAGGCCCCTTCATTCTCACAGTCATATTCTGCACATTTATTCATGGGAGCCCACGGTAGCATAAGCTGAAATGGCAGCCCTCTGTAAGACTTCTGGAACAAACCTAGAGCATTACTACTAAGTTTACATTGAAATTTCCTATTTGCTTTCCCAAAACAAAACATGACTTTTATTATGATGGGGTCTATTGAGGCATTTTGGGGTATGAGGAGTAGTACTTTCATAGTACTCATTTGTATCTTCTATTCCTTTGTGAATTGGGCACCCAACATCTAAAACAGGAATAGAATGAGAGCATTCAGGAAATATTTGTATGCATTTATGACAAAGAAAAAAGACTCTGACCTCTTCATAATTTTACTAATGGGAGGTTGGAAATTTCAGGATCGATTCATAAAGGCATGTAAGAGTATGTAAAAGAGAATGCCTGTAGGACTACTTCTCATGCTCTTGGGGGCGAACAGCAATGAAAATTCCCAGGTCGTTGCCCGTCTGGGAGGCATCTAGGCCATTACTAATTAGTTTGCATTGACATTTCTAATTTCCTTTCCAACAAAACTTTAATTGTGATGTACTTACTGTTGATAGCTTGTCGCCTACTATATGTTTCCTGGGATTCCTGTGCCCTTTGATATCGCACATGGGTTTAAAAGTACTGTAACATGCTTATCACCAACTTGGGGAAGGTTAACAACATAGAGACTGAGAAGTGATTAGGGTAGGCCAAAGCTTTGTTTAACCCCATCTCCTGTGCTATTCCTACTGGAAATTGGACAGATGGCCCAATGTGCAATATTTAACCACATAGAATAGTCAATGTAGATTCCCAGTCCCTTTGTTCTAAACATACAATAGCTTGTTTACCTTATAGTTCTTGCCATAGAATAGCCTGCTCATCTTATAAAAGGCCATGGAGAAATTTATAAATGAACACTACAATAATCTTGATCTCTTCTCCACTTCTGTCCGTTCCATCTGTGCCAAAAACCTATACAATAATTTTAAATAAGCAAACCATTCCTAAACAAGGTTAAGTACCCTTACTGTCCAACAAGTCTGTTAAATGTGCTAATAGATATTTAGTGCAAAGACTACAGCTTACATCTAACTAGGCAACTAGTAATTCTCTATTAGAAATGTGGCAGATCGGGAACTCTCTTTTATGGACAGGAACAAGTAGAATGCTCTCCAGGACTCTGGAATTTTATTTGTTTAGTTATTAGTCAAATGTTGCTGATCCTTTTGGAAAGCAATCATTACTAAGATACATATACTATCTGGTCACTTTGTACTAGATCATTACGTCTTGGCTACTCTCAATTCAGAAATGTCAACTTTACCCTTAATTGTATAATCAATACATTTTTATGTTGCCACAAATGCATTCCTTTGATGGTTTGCATTTCTAGCAATTCAATGTGCATTATTGCAATAAACATCTAGTCACAATGTAGTGTTCCCATGTTAACAGTCATCTTCACAAGTATCCTTGTCTCAATCCCTACAACCACATTTAGCCAAATCCAGTCATTTTGCTCCAACCAGGTAACACTGAGCCTACTTTTACTTTTAATACATCCAAGATCTCCACAAAAAGTTCTAAAATCACAGGCGTCGTTCTTCTTTGGTCACCCAGGAATCTTATTTGCCCTCACAGCTGCATCACATCACATGGCCTCATTGCTTTGGTTAGGCAAAGGCTTAGATATGTTGTGGCAGGTATCAATCCAGACCACACCCACTAGATTGACACCCAGTAGATGTTCCTTGACCCTCAGGTATACCAACTTAACTTACCCTGAGGTATACCAACTTACCAGTTTGAGGAAGGAAAATGGACAGACCTCAACTTTTGCCTCGACATCCCCAGCGTCACCAACTCCACCGACCTCCTGGAAAGCATGAGCAACATCGGTCTTAAGCAGCTTGTCACCGTCCCCACCCACATTGCAGGACACATGCACGACCCCATCTTCACCTCCAGCGACAGAGTCTGATACATTCGTACCACACCACTCACCTGGCCCGACCACCACAGCGTACACTTCAACATTGCAGGGCCCATCTTCCCTGGTGCCGGCCCCTCAGATCTAAGCGTGGAAACTGGAAAATGGTATCAGAAGACCAGTGGAACAACACTCTCCGCTCCCACCTCGTAAACTCTTCCCACAACCCCAAACAAGCAGCAAAGAACCTCACCCAGGGTATCACCAAGTGCGCCGACGCCATCGCCCTTGTCAAGATGACAAAAGCCATAAAACAAAGCACAAAAGCAAGCTGGTTCACTGAGGAACTGCACTCCACCAAATGACACTGCCTACAACTTGAAAGGAAGTGGCGTATCAGCCAAAAAATTGAAGACCACACTACCCACAGAACCACCCTCAACCTGTAGCACCGCCTCCTAAAAGAAACCAAGAAAAACACCCTGGCAGACCACATCGAAGCCAGTGCAAGCCACAGCAAAGAACTCTTCACCATTGTGAAGAAGTTCACCAATCCAGCAGCCGCCGAGAACGACATCACGCACTCCCAGGAACTGTGCGACAACTTAGCAGACTTCCTCCACGACAAGATCTTGGCCATCTACAAAAAGTTTGTTCACCAACCCTCCATCACAGACAACATCAGCGGTCTCACTCAGGACCGCAAACGTCAAACACCAATTCACCCACTGGGAACTCCTCACCACGCAAGACACCATCTCCTGTATGAGCTTCGTACACTCTGGGGCACCCACAGACCCATGGCCCCACCACGTCTTCAACCTCAGAAGCAAGGCAAATAGTGATGAGTTCAGGAAGGCACTGAACACCTCCATCACCTTGGCCACCTTCCCCGAGGACTGGAAACACACTAAAGTTAGGCCCCTCCTGAAAAACCATCTGCCAACCCTGCCAATTTGAAGAACTACCAAGCCACCTCATTGCTCCCCTACCCACCAAAAGCCCTCGAGAAAGCAATCAACCAGCAATTCGCCCAACACCTGGAATATCACAACCTCCTTTACCCCTCCCAATCTGGATTATGATCTAACCACAGCACCGAGATAGCCCTGATCACAGCCACAGATGACATTAGAGCCCTTCTGGACCACAGGGAAACAGTAGTACTCATCCTCCTTGACCTGTCCCCTGCGTTTAACACAGGCTCCCACCACATCCTTATCAACAGTCTCCACCGCATTGGGATTAAAGTAAACCCCTTCAAATGGATCGCCTCATACCTCACCAGCAGAACCCAAAGGATCCGTCTCCCACCATTCACCTTAGAGCCCAAAAAGATTGTCTGAGGAGTCCCATAAGGTTCGTCCCTCAGCCCTACCCTCTTCAACACCTACATGACTCCCCTGGCTGACACTGTCAGATCACATGCACTCAACATCATCTCTTACTCCGGCGGCACAAAGCTCATACTCTCTTTGTCTGAAGTCAGAAGAAATGGAAGTCCTCATCTTTGGAAACAAAACCTCACCATGGAACAACTCATGGTGGGCGATGGAGCTTGGCATACCCCCGACCCAACAGACCATGCCCGCAACCTCAGAATCATCCTGGATAACAAGCTATCCATGCAGAAGCAATTCAATGCAGTCTCTTCCGCCTGCTTCCACACCCTTCACATGCTCTGCAAGATCTTCAAGTGGCTCCAAGGCAACACCAGAAGGACCGTCACACAGGCCCTCATCACCAGCAGACTGAACTACAGAAATATATTCTATGTAAGAATCACTGCACGCCTCCTGAAGAGACTCTCCAAACAATACAGAACTCAGCGTGCAAGACTCATACTAGACCTCCCCAGAAGAACCCACATCACACACCATCTCAAGAAACTACACTGGCTCCCGATCCAGAAAAGATGCTAGTTCAAGATGCTGACCCACTCCTAGAAGGCCCTGCACAACAAAAGACCTGCATACATCAACTGACGCCTAACCTTCCATCAACCATCTAGAAACCCCCGCTCAGCCTCCCTCTCCATTGCAGACACCCCATGGATGCATCGAGCCAACAGCGGAGGACACTCCTTCTTGCACCTGGTGTCCAAGGCTTGGAACAACCCCCCCTGCACCTCTGAGCTGCACGTCACTCCAGCAATTCAGAAGAGAGCTAAAGACCTGGCTATTTGATTAATCGCCTCCACGCAGCAGCAAACAAACTCCAACGCCTCGAGACCCTCGCAGGTGATTTGCAGTGCTCTATAAATGAGTGATTGATTGATTGACAGATGGTGTTCCACAGGTCTTTACTGATGTTACCAGAAAAGAGTGACAGTTTATGTTTGGAACATACCAGTTATACAATAGTACTTGTGAGTGACCCAGCGTTTTAGGTACGTTCCCCTTTTCCTTTTCTCAAATAGAGCACACACAAGCAATATGAAGGGTTATTTTGTAAGGCTTTATTTGAAACCAATCAAATGCATAACATATGTAAAATTATTACAGCAGATATTACAATAAATGTTGCAGTTATGAATGAGCAAAAAGTAAATATTACAAACATAGAAAGCATAAATAATAAATAAAATAAATAAAATTGCTCTTTAGTAAATCCGAGCTTATAATTAGCACTGAAATGTTTGCCACCATGAGGGGTGCATAGCATTACTTCTATGCCCGAATGCTCAAGGAGAAAAGCCCGGTGCTGCCAGCAGTGGCGTAGCTAGCCCTTGTGCCGCCCGTGGCGGTCACTTATTTTGCTGCCCGCTGAGGCTATGTGAAAGAGCAGGGGGTTGGGGGGAACAATGAGGGTACTGGCACGATGTTTCAGCGTTGCCGCCTGCGGTGGCCGCATGAAAGAGCGGGGTGGAGGCCCCCGCCACCAAAACTTGTGCCCTTCCCTTGCTATGCCACTGGCTGCCTGCCAGGATAGTTTATATTTTTTAGAAGCCAGGATGTTCTCAAACTGCAGCCTTCATAGAAAGGCAGAAAGTACCCCAGAAGTCAAAATGTTCTTGTCCTGAAAGTATTGAGGACAATGCTTTTCTATTTATTGTGAAAACCATATTGACATAAATATTATTGTCACTTGTGATGTGAGAGAGAGGAAGTCCACGAGAATTATTTCCCTATTTTACACATACAGTCTACTTTATAAAAATAACTATTCATAATAAGAGTATATGAATATCGAAACTAAAAGGCCACTATAAATACTAATATTTAATATAAAACATATTGCCATACACTAATAATCATTAAAGACAAATGAGCAAACTGTATAAGTTTCTTTTGCCTTTCGAAGGAATGATGGACAAATGCAAAATATGTTAGGCCCCATTATAAACAATACAAAATATAAGACAGAGGGCCTGATTATGAGTTTGGCGGTCCGACTGTCATACCGCTGTTGCAGCAGTCGGGAGAAACCCGCCAAGCCAGAAGCTTCCTGACTTCCATATTATGATTACACCACCGGGCTGGCAGTGTTGTGTCGGCTGTGCCACGGCAGCAGCATGCTTCGACTCAAAGAGGGCCTGAAGTATATGCCGCTGCTGTGGCAGCGTCACTTGCATGTCGGACGCACTGTGTACCATGCACTATGTTGTGCATGGCACACAGTGCATGCACGACAGTGCAATAAGAGTGCCCCCATGCACTTTGCCCAATTGCAAAAATGCCCTAGGGCCCTGTTGGGGGCCCCTTCCTTGCCTTTCTGCCAACCTTTTGAAAAGGTCAGCTGAAAGGCAGGTCGTGATTGGGATGGTGGTGCCAGCATTGGCACCGCCCCCCATCCCTGCCTCTTTCCCCACCGTCGTCACAGCAGGATCCAGGATCCTGGCAGTGGCAGCGGTTTTGTTGCGGTCCAACCGCCATGGTCATAATCAGGCGGTCAGACTGCCAAGGAGGCAACGGTCGGAATGCCACTGTCAGTACGGTGGTCTTCAGACTGCCGTTCTCTTAATCAGGCACAGAGTTACAAAGGGATGTGCGGGTGCTTGTGCGGTGCTGTTCAATTTTGTGCTGCGCCTGCAGGCTTCTATAAAGATAAGTAAATCAACACAGTGCTTTACTCCACTAACAACCCCCCAAATCTTGACTCGCTGTCAGTCAAACATTTCTCCCACTTTAGATAATGTTGCCACGGATGTGTGGTAATAGCCTTCAGTTTGTGCTCCCACATCCTGTTGTTTATTTAAAGTACTCCCGTGAGTCATTGAGCTGACGAGCTCGTGGATGAAGCACCTGCGCGCCAGTGAGAGGTACTGGACCTGATATAATGTTTGGCAGCCTACTCAGCAAACCCCAAAATACAAGACTGTATTCTCTACTGATGACGGTTAATAAACCAGAAACACGTGTCTAGAGATCAGCACTATCTGCGCCAACCTTGGCGAAACACTCGAAAATATCGGAGCGTGCTACAAGAGACTGCATTTCCCAGAATGCCAGGGGTGAACCTTGCCTGAGAGGTCAGCGGTGTGCTCCCACATCCTGTTGTTTAATATAAAACGTATTGCCATACACTAATAATCATTAAAGACAAATGAGCAAACTGTATAAGTTTCTTATGCCTTTCGAAGGAATGATGGACAGATGCAAAATATGTTAGGCCCCATTATAAACAATACAAAATATAAGACAGAGGGCCTGATTATGAGTTTGGCGGTCCGACTGTCGGACCGCTGTTGCAGCAGTCGGGAGAAACCCACCAAGCCAGAGGCTTCCTGCCTTCCATATTATGATTACACCACCGGGCTGGCAGTGTTGTGTCGGCTGTGCCACGGCAGCAGCATGCTTCGACTCAAAGAGGGCCTGAAGTATATGCTGCTGCTGTGGCAGCGTCACTTGCATGTCGGGCGCACTGTGTACCATGCACTATGTTGTGCATGGCACACAGTGCATGGCACACAGTGCATGCACGACAGTGCAATAAGAGTGCCCCCATGCACTTTGCCCAATTGCAAAAATGCCCTGGGGCCCTGTTGGGGGCCCCTTCCCTGCCTTTCTGCCAACCTTTTGAAAAGGTCGGCTGAAAGGCAGGTCGTGATTGGGATGGTGGTGCCAGCATTGGCACAGCCCCCCATCCCTGCCTCTTTCCCCACCGTCGTCACAGCAGGATCCAGGATCCTGGCAGTGGCAGCGGTTTTGTTGCGGTCCAACCGCCATGGTCATAATCAGGCGGTCAGACTGCCAAGGAGGCAACGGTCGGAATGCCACTGTCTGTACGGTGGTCTTCAGACTGCCGTTCTCTTAATCAGGCACAGAGTTACAAAGGGATGTGCGGGTGCTTGTGCGGTGCTGTTCAATTTTGTGCTGCGCCTGCAGGCTTCTATAAAGATAAGTAAATCAACACAGTGCTTTACTCCACTAACAGCCCCCCAAATCTTGACTCGCTGTCAGTCAAACATTTCTCCCACTTTAGATAATGTTGCCACGGATGAGTGGTAATAGCCTTCAGTTTATTTTCACATCCAGCAGTCTGGAAGCTTTAGCTTTTATGATAAATGCATCATGGTTGCCAGTTTCATTTTTGCAGGTCCTTCTGTAGATAACTGGGAGATGCTTAGAGCAGCTTGAAGATCCAATGGCATAATACCCACATTGCTCTCAATGATGGAGACTGGACAGAATTTCTCAATGATGAGAAAGCTGTCATAGACTTGGCTGTACCAACCATGTGCATGTCTGAAAACAAAGTGAAAGAGCAAAGAACTATGGGCCACATGTATCAACCAATTATGCATTGGCAAACAGGCTGATTCGCAGAATCGGCCCGTTTGCGAATGCAAAGAAGGCTTTTTATATGTATCAAACCCTTTTTTGCGATTTGGTAACCTGTTGCTGAATCGCAAAATGGGTTTGCAATTCGGGATTTGGAAGGGGCGTGTTTAGGGCGTCCCTTCCAAATACCGAATCGGGACGGTATGTATAAATGTTTTGTGACCGTGAATTTGGTCGCAAAACATTTGCAATTTACCACCTACTTCAAGTAGGTGGCAACCCATTTGCATATGGGAAGCGGTCCCCAAGAGACCCCATCCCCTTTGTGAATGTTTGTAAAAGCATTTTTTAAGAGCAGGCAGTGGTCTCAAGGACCACTGCCTACTCCTAAAAAATTAAAAGAAAACTTGTCATTTTTGTTTTTTAAATGCACCCGTTTTCCTTTGAGGAAAACGGGCGCATTTAAAAAAAGAGATTGCTTTATATAAAAGCAATCACGGACATAGTGGTCTGCTGACCCCAGCAGGCCACCATCCCCATGATTTTAGTGATTCCTAGGTGGTCTCAAATTGCGATCTACCTCATTAATGTTAATCAGGTAGGTCGATTTGCGACCCACTAGGAATTGCAAATGAAACGCAAAAGAGTTTCATACATTTGAAATAGAAATTTCCTAATTGCGTTTCGCAGGAAATCACAATTTGGAACTCGCTATTTCAAACTTTCATACATGTGGCCCTCAATTTTGTGTAACGGCACACAGACTAGTAGTATTGCTTGGCTCCTCACTGTGAGTGAAGGTTTTGGAGAATTATGCAGGTCATGGTCTCACTCCTTAAAAAGAAATTTAAAATATACTTTGGTGAACTTATTCCTTGGTTTGGAGTAAAGTGACACAGAATTTAAAGAGTACTACTTGAAGCTGTGACTTTTACACACTCCGAGGAGTAGTTCTGTAATTAGTTGTGAGGTTCAAATTACCCACATGCAAGATAATTCATGCAGGCTTACAGGTAATAGTTGAATATTGAAGGGTGGGTAAACCTGCTGGGCAAGGGCATTTTTCATATACTAACCTTGTTTTCCATTTCTCAACAGGGAAGCTATGTTTGCATGTACTTTTCCACTACACCCTCACTAATTGTGGGGATAATCCCTCCCTATTCCACTCTAGACAAATATCTTCTGCTGCCTTTAACCTGTGTTAATGAGTCTGTTTACAGGGGTGGAAATGTGCTTGCTCAAAAGCTAGCTATTACCAGAAAATCACAATTGTGTGGGGAGTACTCACCTACAGGCATATCCACCCTGGAAAGGCCTGGCCCACCATTTGGAGGAGATTGCCTTACACTTAATATTAATCCTTGCTGTGTAGAAGTGCAAATTCACTTTTTGTGAACGCAAATCCTGAGAGCACGCTCTCAAGTAAAAGAAATTGCATTTCTAAGTTTAATGTAGAAGCATAAATGTTATGTTATGTTAAGAGTATTTATAGAGTGCACGTACACCATACGGTTTCATGGCACTAAGGTCCAGGGAGTACTGCTGCTAAGTGGTTCATTCGTATGCCGGGAAAAAGAGCCAGGTCTTTAAGAGTTTCCTAAATTGAGGATACGATGTCATCGATCTGATGTCCGGAGGAAGAGAGTTCCAAAATGTATGGGCCAGGACCGCAAATCTTAGTCCCCCCCCAGTTTCTTGCATTTGAAAGATGGAATAGCTAAGAAATTGAGGTGGGAAGACCTAAGATTCCGAGTAGGGGAGCATCTCTGTACCCGAGTAGATACAAACACTGGGGATTTGCCATGGAGCGCTTTAAAGATGATGCATCCCAAGTTGAATGCACTGCGTTCAAAAACCTGGAGCCAGTGTAACTTTTTCATGAGTGGGGTGACATGGTGCCATCTCGGCTGGTGATCAATTAATCTAGCGGCCTGATTTTGCACCAATTGCAGTCTTTTGGATTGATATGCTGGTATACCAAAGTACAGTGAATTGGCGTAGGCAATGTGAGAGATGACTAAGGCCAATACTACTTGGGTCAGGGCTTCGGTGGTAAGAAATCTGCTAATCTTCCTGATCCTATGGAGCTGAAAGAAGCAGGTAGAAACCACCGTCCCAATCTGAGATTTCATCGACGGATCACTGTCAATAGTGATGCTGAGGCTTTTAATAGATCTAGACAGAAGGTGGGGTTTCCCAGCTCTGGCGGCCAGAAGTAAGTGTTCCAGGGGGTTGAGGGCCCTCCAATTAGGATCATTTCTGTTTTATCTGGATTCAACTTCAAGTGATTGCCGTTCATCCAGTTACTAATATATCGCATAGTTGTTTGAAAGTTAGAGATGGAGGCGGGTGAGTTGTCAATGTCAAAGATCAATTGAAGATCATCAGCATAGTTGAAGGTGCATGCCTTCTTTTCGCCCAAGGATTGAAGAAGAGGATACAAATATAAATTCCTCTGTGAACCAAATTCTACATGAAGGAATTGCTTCATTGAGTTGCCCATTATTAGATATTTCTTTATGAATCGCAAAGAGGCATGCACTCTCATTTCCATTTCATTATGCGAAAGTATATTCTAGAACTTTGTTGATTCAAAGATTAACCTTTTGAGCTTTTGCCTATAGGTTTTTTTATTTTTTATTTTTTAAATCCCCACAGAGAGATCAGTACTGTTGCCATGTAATGCCATTTTAACCCTCCTTCGTGGGATCACCTAATGTTCAAGGAGGCTACTCATTTTGCTTTTAAGAGTAAAATGCAATTTTCATGCGTAAGCGGAGTCAATGGCATCATCTAAAATTCTTGCTGGCTGTATATTTTCGACTGATTGAATTAGACCTTGAGTTTATCATTTGAGGTGTTTTGGGTAAAGGTGTCCTAATACTGAATGCCACTGATAGTCAGGCCTGCCCTCTGCAATGCCTGAACACTTGTCTGAGGTTGCACAGCCAGTCCTCCCAGCTAGAACTGAAGACCACAATGTCAGCTAGGTAGGCAGCATTGAAGTTCTTCAACCCAGCCAGGACCTGGATTCTGGCAGGGGTATTCTTCAACTCAAAGGGCATCACCTGGAACTGGAAGTGCCCTTCTGGGGTAGAGAACGCAGACCACTATTTAGCCCCCTCAGTTAAGTCAATATGCCAGCACCCAACTGTCTATGAGCTCATCAGCTCTGGGGATGGGGTGTGTATCAGGCTTGGTGACTGCATTGAGCCCTTAGTAATCCACACAGAACCTAAGTTCTGAGGTGACACCTGGAGGAGCAGCCTTGGGGACCAACACCACTGGGCTGCACCAGGGGCTGTTTGAGGGCTCAATACACCCTAACTCCAGTATTTTGGAGACCTCCTCCTTAATGCTGGCTCTCACCTAATCAGACAACCTGTAAATGTTACTCTTTACAGGCGTCTTGTCATCAGTGTCAATATCATGGGTACACAATGCAGTGAGTCCTGGGTAAGGGTGGGCGAAGTTGGCGAAGTACCACTATGCAGAATTCTGCAGAGTTGAACCAAAACGAAACTCCGCTCCGTAACTCCGTTCCATCTGATCCAAATTAACAAAACAGAAACCTCACATACCTTTGGTAAAACAAGTAACTCTATCTTTACATGCTAAAATGCATATAATCATCTCACAAAAGTGAAAATGAAAATATAGCAAGCAGTGAGAGAGGTGATGATTTTGGGGTCCTCCCTAACCTAGGGAGAGAACCAAGCAGATGCCTTGAACACAAAGAGCACATCATGCTGAACGATTCGGTGGTGGTCCCATCCTCCTAGGACCACCCCAAGCACAGTTATGGGCAAAAATACAATCCCAACCAAAGGCCCAGCAAAGCATTATGGGACGAGATTCTAGAGTGGATGCGCATTCACCATTCTCGAGGAATAGCCTCCAGGTACCCGGTGACATGGTCCACCAAGACCAGGCTGAACCTGTTGCTCATTGCTGCCTTGGTGTCCAGAGGCCCAACAGTGTTGATGCCCACCCTTTTAAATGGGGTGCCAACAACAGGAAATGGTTGCAGGGGAGCTTGTGCTTCCCTCTTGACTTGCCACCGGCCTGGCAGGTAGGACAGGACGTGCAGAAAGCATCTGAGACACTTCTCATCTGAGGCCAATAAAAGTGAGTGACAAGCCTGTCAAAGGTCTTGTCATGCCCCTAATGACCTGCCAGGGTAAATCATGAGCTAGCTCCAGTAGGAACGCCCTGTAACACTGGGGGACCATTAGCACACATTTTGTCCTAGGCTCAGGAATATTTGGCTCGCTATACAGGAGAACATTTTCCCAGTAAATCAGGTGATCACCAGAGGTCTCACCAGCAGCCTGGGTCTCAGCATGCTGCCGTAGGCCCTCAAGAGTAGGTTACTCCTTCTGGGCCTTGCAGAACTCCTCCCCAGTGGGACCGCTTTCCTGCTACCAGTTGGTCAGCTCAGTTTAGGTTCCCCAGGGCGACAACATCCTCCTCTGTAGGCTCCGGAGCATCCCCCTCACGATCAGCCTCCTCCCGGTCTGTGGGAGTCTCAGGAGCTGGTTTCCCACAACCTTTGCCCTTCCTCTTTTTGGCAGGCACCTAGGCCATTCTTTCAGGATCCAGGTCGCCTGACTACCCTCTTGGGCCGCAATGGACCGTGTGGTTAGGCACACCCACTCAGGCAACACAAACATCTCCAAGTGTGACCTGAGCTCCACCTCCTTCCAGACGGTGTGCTTTAGGTCATTGCCAAGCAGACAATCCACATGCATAGACAGACTCACAGCTACCCTCAAGGAACCTGAAACCCCCCCATTCAAAGGGAACCAGGGCCACTGGGTAGTGACTCTCACGGTTGTCAGCTGCAACAACTTAGTGGAATGCATTAGGGACTACCTGCTCTGATGTCACCAGATGACATCTGACAGTTGTCATGCTGGCTCCAATGTCTCTCAGAGCGTCCACCCTCTGCCCATTGATGGTGACCGACTGCCTGTATTTCCTAGTATTACGAGGCATGCACGTTCTCTTCACCATCTCTCTGTCACCTAGGGACACTAGGGTAAAGTCTACACTGTGCCCCTCACTAACTAGGATGATCACAATCTCTTCCCCAAGCTCTACACTAGCCAACCCCAATGATTGCCCACCAGTGGGGGGCTGTGCCTGCTTGGGACACTTGGCATCCCCCTTGAAGTGCCCCTCCTTTTGGCGCTCATAACACTTAGGGAGTGCCTTCCCTGATGCCTAACAGGCAACCACTTTTTTTCTTCGCAGTTGAGGAATGGGAGTCCTGTCCCGTTTAACTTTTTGGGGGGCCTTTAGAGAACTCCTTAGTTTTATTTTTGTCTTCTCCATCCTTCTTCTGGTGGGATACCTGTCTACCCTTGTGGGGATTCCCCCCTTCCCCCCAGATACCTTCTTGTGGACCCTGATGCTGACCCAGCAGTCTGCCTCCTTAGCAAGCTCCCAGGGGTCAGTGAACTTACTATCAACAAGTGTTGGTGCAGATCTGCAAAACAAAGACTGAACATGTGCTTGTTTGCCACCAATGTGTACAGCCTCTGATAATCCTTCACTTCACTGCCCTTCACCCAACCATCAGGTGCCTTGGAAAAGGAATCCACACATTCCACCCAGGTCTGCTGAGGCAGCTTCTGGCTGTCCCTAAACTTCTGTATATACTTCTCTGGGGTAAGGCCATACTTCTTGATAAGGCTTCCTTCATGGGGGATACCTCATCCTGTCTCCCTTCTCTAGGGTCAGTAGGATGTCCCTCCCTTCCCTAGGAACATGCTTCCACAGACTAGCCATTCATTCCCTCCAGGGATCCTGTGCATCTGTAGAGCAATTTCACAAGCTTCAAACTACTTATCAAAGTCATTCCCCGCAACAAAGTCAAGCACCAGACCCTTTGGAATATGTATCCTCTTGTCTCCAGAGGGCACTGGTAAAATGCTGCCACCATCACTGCTGGACGCTGCCTGTCTGGCCTTGATATCCAGATCTTTAAGGCTCCATTCATGAGCCAGTAACGACTTTCTCTCCTCCAAGGGCCTCTCGGCCTTCTTCTCCTCCATGTCAAGTTTCCTTTCATACATCCTTAACTTGGCCATCTGCAGCTTGAATTTCCTTTCCTCCCTCCTCTCTGCCAGATCCTCTAGCGACAGGCTGTGGAAAGAGACACTGCTGCATGCCCTGGCAGGAGGCTCCACTTCAAGGGTCAAGTCATCCACCTCAGCTGCAGCAGGTACTATATGAAGGCCCTATTCCGGCCCTTAAATTCCATTATCCTCTCCTGTGGCTTCAGCCAGTGACTGATGGGCTTCTGCCCAGGCCCTCAGCACATTTTAGAGCTCAACCTTCCCGGTGGTGCTGTTAGCTGGAAGTCCCTTCGCCTTACAGAAACTCCTTGAGCTGGACCACAGTGTAGGCATCCATATTGGCTAGCTCAAACTCCATTCTTGTAGGTGTGGTTCAAGCACAACAATCAGGGATAGTATTTAGAAAAAGCAAAAATGCCAATAAGGGAGAATTCAAACCCAAACTGCTTCCAGTTGTGGGATGGTAGTGTACACCAACTTTCTATATGACACTGCACAAATACCAAGTCCACATCCTTACTGTGACCACCAATATGAGAAATTGGATTGTTGGTTGACTAGGGTGTGAGCCCTAGTCAAGCAGCAACCGCAATCCTTGTCAGGGTAAGGCACAAGCCAACACTAAATTAACCTATGCTCAACCCTCTGGTAGCTTGTTACAGAGCAGTCAGGTTTATCTTAGCAGCAATGTGTCAAATATTTGTGCAACACTTCAAACATTAATAAAGTGAGAACACTACATAAAAATATAGAAAATAGATCTTACTTTAATAAAAAAAAAAACAAGACCAAAACAACAAAATTCCAATAAGTAGAACTGGAGATATTAAAGTTGACAGATTTATTGAAAACTACGTCAAAAAGCAGAAAGCACCAGCTGTGAATATCTGGTGGTGCCAGACCGGGACAAAGTCCCAAGTTCAGGATGAACATGATGGAGCTGGTTACAGGGACCTAGTTAGGCCTGCTGAACACAATACCTTAAATCCTAGGTTGTGGAGCATTGTGAGGATGCAAGTCAAACATGAGTCGCGCAGCCGAAGTGATGCGTCGGTTCCGAGATGCAGCGAGGCTGCAATGCAAGGGCCTGTGTTGTAATCGAGGACCCTGTATATGGGGCTTGCGATATAAAATCCTGTGCCAAGGATGCGCCGCGCAGTCCGGCGATGAGTCAGTTCTGAGGAGCTGCGCTGCTGTGATACAGAGTCTGACATTGTCGCCAAGGCTGCCGTTGACTAGAGATGCGAGGGCCATACTGAGGATGTGTCATGTATTACAGCTCCGAAGGTTGGTGGACGCCTGTTGTGTCCATGAGGCTTCAGATCAAGAGGCCAGCCAACTAGATCTTGGAGTCACTTTGGGTTCTGAGTTCAAGAATTACAGGTCCAGTCCTTCTCACCTAGGCAAGAGGACAATAGGCAGTGGGTCAGCACAGCAGGGTAGCAGTTCTTTCAGAACAGCAGTCCAGCAGAGTGTCAGTCCTTTCAGCAGCACAGCAGTCCTTCCTGGCAGAGTATCCACAGGTCCAAAAGTTTACTGAAGAGTTGATGTCCACTGTCCACGATTTATACACTGTTGTGCCGTTGAAGTGGGGATACGTTTCTAGAGGAATGACTTAGAAGTGTACAGGTGCTCTGCCTTCCTGGCCCTGGCTCCAGACTAACTATATAGGTATGCAGCCCATCAAGTGGTGGCAGGACACAGCCTATTCAATTGTAAGTGGGCCTGGGCCCAGCTCCTCCCTCCTATCCTGCCACTGATGGCCCCTACAATCACACCAAAGCTCACCATTGTATGTGACAGTATAGGAGGAATACACAAAGCCCACCTGTCAACTACACCTATCCATGTGACCCAGAGACAGGTTGCAGGCACCAAATGACTAATGCAGGAAAATGCCACCTTCTAAAAGTGGCATTTTCAAAATTGTAATTTAAAATCCAACTTCACCATAAGTTAGGATTTTTAATTCGAATTCCAGAAACACCAAACATGAACTGATCACAGTTCCTATTTGGAAATTACTCTTATACAAGGTAATAAGGGAACTCCAATGTTATCCTATGGGAGGGGTAGGTCTTGAAGTAGTGAAAAACAACTTTATGAGTTTTTGACTACCAGTACATGTAAACCTATAAGTACAAGTCCCACATTTTAAACACATTGCACCCTGCCCTCTGGCGTCTCCAGGGCCTACCCAAGGTGTGACATATGTATTAAAAAGGATGACTTGGGCCTTTTAAAGTTTTAAGTATCAAGGAGAACTAGCTATGGGGTGGGTGCTCCTAGCGTATGTTTGTTCTATGGATAACACATTTTGGTTTTTAGAAGGCCCTCACTCACCAACCTAGTTGGTGACATGCTTCATCATCGGGCCCCACCCAAGGTACCGAATGCACCTTGGGTGTGCTACGACGCCTGGATACAGCAGAGCCGGTTTTGTACCGTGAAAGTGCGGTGAAGGTGGGTGAGTGAATGTTAAAAAAACTGTCCAATGGGTCCCATGGAACAAAAAGGACTATTTTAATGTATGGGCCCTTGGCAGTAATTAAAAACGAGAGACGGATATCTTAGGAGGTCTAAAGTAACTCCGATATCCTAATCGGTCAACATGTTTCAGCCATGCTCTCTCTAGTGGGATGGCTTTCTTCAGGACCTTATGTGTAGTGCAAGTTAAGTGATGGTCTAGAAAAGTGATTTTAAAAGACCAACTATGTGGCGCACGCGCTAAGGTGCGTTATGTGATAGAGGATATTTTCCTCTAACGGCACATTCTCAGAGAGTATCTGGAAAATGCCCCATGAGTTCCATGTGGGGGCCCGACCTGAAGTCACACTTTCGTCAAGGTCAAAGACTCGCCTCGGTACCTACTGCGGCCGCTGGAAAAAGTTATGTGGTTAATCTGCTCTGAAAAATTCAGCTGTTCATCAAAAATAATACCTAATCTCTAAGCTGTAAAAATAGAGTATGCTTGTGACTAAAATGTGGCCATCATTTACTAAAAATGATAAAACAGTAATTTCCTCAAATGCATATGCTGTGGATTCATGTATTCTCAATTTTTTCACAGTCTGCATTATTTATGTCTTAAACATCAAAACAAGTATCATCTTCCAGAGATTCTGTAATCCATCAATGTTAGAGCCAATACAATGTGTTCCATCTTGCTAAAATGTCATCCTGTTAAAAAAAAAGGTTATGTCCATGTCTTGCATTCTTACAACTTGTAAGACACAGGCATGTTAAAATTGTATAATTGTTTTTGTGTTCTTCTTTTAAGATGTTGGAGGCTATTTTGAAGAGGGAACCTGGCTGTTGTATAATTTTCAGTCAACAATGGTAGCCAAAGTGACCAGCTCAAATGAAGCAGGGCCTCTACCTCAGCTTCCTGCCACTGATCTATATCCAGAGAAAGAAGGGCTGTTCTTCAGCTTCAGCACTAGCAAGTCCCCATGTGTCCTTGTGTACATCAGTTCCCACACCCAAGATTACTTGGCAGTTATGATCAAGTCATCTGGTAAGCACTAGTATCATAAGCCAGGGTAAATTATTTGGGTAAATGTATATTTTTGCTTATTGTGTTTCCAATGTCCATTCTGCGAGTTTTGCCTGATCCTGCATTTGTATTGGTGCTAGGAGCTCCCAACTTTTAAAACCTTGAGTTTTGGTCATACTACCATAGTTGCTACTGGCTAAATTAGTAAGGTAATTTCTGATGGGTATATTTTTTGGCACAACTCTAACTTTGAGGTTATAACTACTTGAACATTCGTTTTGTAAATAAAGTGATCATTTGATAATTTGTTGATTAACGAGTGAGACACCTTTAAACAATTGGCTGCTTTTGACAATGTAGTAAGTGAGCATCCAAAAATAATATATTTGATGAAAGTAATGCTCATGCATGCAGTGAGCAACTGGCTCAGTTACTGCTGAATACACAAGTGCTGTATGGATATGTGAGTGAATGCGTGAGTACCTCTGTGTCTGTGTGCCTCTATGCTTTTGTAAATGGGTATGTAACTCGTAGTATGGGTGGTAGACTAGATGTATAACTGAGCATATGGGTGTGTAAGTGTGCATGTAACTCACTGAAACTTTGAAGTGCAGGTCTTTTTTTCAAACAGATCGTTCCCTGCCCTATGGGCTACCTACAGCCTACCTAATGAGTAACTTATATGTAGTGTAAGGGTAGTTTATGGCTCGGTAAGGGGTTTTAAATGGCAAATCGGCCTAGCAGTAAAACTGTAAACACAGGCTCTGCAGTAGCAGGCCCGACACATGTTTAAAGGGCTACTTGTCTGTATGGATGACTAGGAGTGTCAGCACTTGAGTACATATCTGAGTGAGTGTATGAGTTCCTCTGTGGGTGTGTCACTAGATGTGTAAGTAACTATTTTGCTATATTGCTTTTAGTAACTTTATGGGTCCCTAAATATGTGTGTAAGTGGCTGTATGGATTGCTTACTGGCAATCTTAGTGAGTGTTGGGGTATGTAACTGTGTGTGGGTCTGTGATTGGGTGTGTGAGTGTCTGAGTGTTTCTGTGAGTGGGTGTGTGAGTCTATGAGTGGGTCTGTGAGTGGGTGCATGAGTCTCTGGGTCTGGGAGGGAGTGTGAGAGTATCTGAGTGGGTCTGTGAGTGGGTATATTAGTGTCTGACCGGGTCTGTGAGTGGGTGCGTGAGTGGGTCTGTGAGTGACTATATGAGTGTCTCAGTGGGTCAGTGAGTGGTTGCATGAGTGTCTGAGTGGGTCTGTGAGTGGTTGTGTGAGTATCTGGGTGTGTGTGTGGGTGTGTGAGTGTCTCAGCGCAACTGTGCATGGGTACATGAGTATCTGAGTGGGTCTGAGAGTGAGTGGATGAGCCTCTGAGCGGGTTTGCGAGTGGGTGCATGAGTCTCTGTGTTGGTCTATGAATGGGTGCATGAGTGCCTGAGTTGGTCTGTGAATGGGTGTGAGAGTGTCTGAGTGGGCCTGTCAGTGGGTATGAGAGTGCCTGTTTGAGTTTTTCAGTGGTTGCATGAGGGTCTGAGTGAGTGTGTGAGTAGATACTTTTTGGATTATTATGGATTCGCAAAGCTTTCATGTCTCTAGATATACAAATTTGCCTTTCCTTTAATATCTTCAAAACTACTGAACCAAAATTACAAAAAGGGCTCTTTCTGGACCAAGAGCTAGCTTTCTTCAAATTTGGTGTAATTCCATTCAGCAGTTTGGGCTGTAGTCATGTCTAAAATCTCTATGGGAATTAACATGAGAAACACACTTTTTTGAGCCCCCCTTTTCCTCAGCCCTTGCTTGACTGATCACCCTGAAACTTTCCAAGCACAACTAGTCACATGAAGACACTTTTAAAAAAAATGTTTGTGAAGATTTGTCAAACAGCGCCAAAGTTAAAGTTAAGTCACAAAACGTTTTTCCTATGGAAACTAGGTCCTAACTATACTAGGTCCTAACTATAACTACCAACTGTCAACCGCCAGTTGATTTTATATATATATCTTTATACATATATATATATATATATATATATATATATATATAGATAGATAGATAGATAGATATAGAGATAGATAGATAGATAGATAGATAGATATTCACTGGAAAAAAACAAAGGTTACAGGGACATTACAGTTAGGCTCAGATTTCACTCGAGGAAACCATAGAAATTCAGCAGTTAGTGTTACCTGAGCTAACTATAACTTATGCCCCTACAATGCACTGCTTATGACCTCATGTATTACATCACTCAGGACATGGTTAGTGGCATCACTCATGACATCTCAAATGGCATCACTCATGACATCATCCACAGAACCACTCATGCTGACTCATACCCAATACAACCTCACATACACCCACACATACCCACACAATCACTCACATACCCATTTACAGACCCATATATCCATTCACACAACCTCTCACTCATCCATACAGCAACTCACACACCCAGTCACTCACAAATCCACTCACTCACTCATAAAGCCACTTACACAGCCAGTCACTCACACATACAGATACTAACAGAATTACTCACTCACCCTTACAGCCACTCACACACCCATTTGTCACCCACACAACCACTTACATAACCATTCACACATCCATACAACCACTAACATGCCCCCTTACTTACGCAAACCAGCACTCACAAAGACACGCACTCTCCAATACAGCTAGTCACACATATAACACACACACTCACTTACCCTTACACCCACTCAAACAGTCACTCGCTCACCCATACAGTCACTTACACACCAGTCACTTACACAACCAGTCACTCATTCACCCATACAGCCACTCACACAGCCACCCACTCATCCATGCAATCACACACCCACTCACCCATACAGCAACTCATGTACCCACTCACTTACCCATTCAGCCACTCACACAACCATGCGCTCACCCATACAGCCACTCACATACCCACTCATTCACCCATACAGCTACTCACGCAGCTACTCACGCACCCACACAGCTACTCACTCACCCATACAGCCACTTACATATGCATTCACACATCCATACAGGCACTCATACAGCCACTCACTCACCTATGTGGTCACTCACACAGACACTGGCTGTGCAATACAGCCACTCATAGACCCACTCACTTACCCATACACCCACTCAAGTAGTCACTCACTCACTCATACATCCAAATACACACCCAGTCACACACTCCCTCACCCACCCATACAGCCACTCACACAGCCACTCAGTCACCCATATAGCCACACGCTGTCACTCACTAGCCCATACAGCTACTCACATACACACTTAACTGTGCCTTCTTACTTTAAAAATGATATTTTATGAAGTATATTGAAGTTTCCTTTGCTAGATGATGTCATCAGTGATACCATTTGAGATATCATCAGTGATGTGAGTAACATGTGAGGTCGTAAGCAGTGCATAGCAGGGCCGTAAGTTACATTTTGCTCCGGTAACTATACCTGCTGAATTTCTATATTTTGTATGATTGAAATCTGAGCCGAACTATAACATCCCTGTAACCTTTGTTTTTTTCAGTGAATTTCAAAGTTTTTTTAATTCTATTTTCTAACTATAACGTCCCTGTAACAGTTTATTTTTTCCAGTGAATATCAAAGGTATTTTTAAATTCTATTTCCTAACTGTAACATCCCTGTAATATTTACTTTTTTTCAGTGAATTTCTTCGTTTTTTTAATGTTATTTCCTAACTATAACCTGTAATCTTTGAGAGTGAGTGTCTGAGTGAGTGCATGAGTGTCTCAGTGGGTGTGTGAGTGAGTGCATGAGTATCTCACTTGGTGTGTGAGTGGTTGCATGAGTGTCTCAGTGGGTCTGTGAGTGGGTAAGTGAGTGAGTTGTTCTGTTACTGGGTGCATGAGTCTCTGAGTGGGTTCTGCTCATTTTCCGCTTTTTTTCTACTCACTTATGACCTTTATTTTTCCTCTTCCAGCTCGTTGCTGACCTTTATTTTTTGTTTTTTGGCTAGGCCTGGGCAGAGCTCACAGAGATTTACTCCACGAATTTCCCCGTACTTACCGAAAAACTCCACCAAACTCAGTGGAGTTCCATGAGTGGGTGGAGTATTGCTTTGCTACCACTAATTAAGTACCCTTGGCTGCTGACGGTCCATGGGGCCAAGAACCCCCATTGTTGCCACCATTAAGTCCCCCACAGCAGGATTACTGAGACCGCATCAGAGACCCCACCCCCTTGCTTAACCACTCAGACACGCCTCTTGGCACACTACTGTTTGGGGGATGAAGTCCCCTTGCCTGCTGAGGGTCCTTGGGGGCCAAGAACTCCTACTGTTGTCACCAGAAAGTCCCCCACAACGGGATTGCTGAGACATCGTCCGAGGCCCCGCCACTTTCTCATCCACTCTGCTGCAAATGTGCCTCCTGGTGCATTACTGGTTGGGGGATGAAGTCCCCTTGTCTGCTGAGGGTCCTTGGGGGCCAAGAACCTCCTTTGCTGCAACCCATAAGTCCCCCACAGTGGAATTGATGTGACCTCATCAGAGGCCTGCCCCCTTTTTTAAACACTCTGCAAACACACCTCCTGGCACACTACTGGCTGGGGGACAAAGTCCCCTTGTCTGCTGAGAGTCCTTAGGGGCCAGGAGCCCCTATTGTTGCCACCAGTAAGTTCCCCACAGTGGGATTGCTGAGGCCTCATTGGTGGTCCTGCCCCCTTTCTCAACCACTCTGCAAACACATCTCCTGGTGCACTACTGGTTGGGGGATGAAGTCCCCTTCACTGCTGAGGGTTGTTGGGGGCCTCTTTCTGGATGTTTCTGATCTCTATTTTGCCTCTGTCTGCTGCCTTCTGACTTTTATTATGCCTCTTGCTGTTCATTTCTGAACTCTATTCTGCCTCTTTCTGCTCATTTTGACCTTTATTTTGCCTCTTTCTTCTCGTTTTACATCTTTATTTTGCCTCTTTTTGCTAGTTTCTGACCTTTATTCTGCCTCTTGCTGCTCGTTTCTGATCTCTATTCTTCCTCTTTCTGTCCCTTTCGGACCATTATTCTGCCTCTTTCTGCTCGTTTCTGACCTTTATCATGTCTCTTTCTGCTCGTTGCTTACCTCTATTCTGCCTCTTTCTGCTCGTTTCTCACCTTATTTTGCCTGTTTCTGATCGTTTCTCACTTTTATTTTGCCTTTTTCTGCTTGTTTCTGACCTCTAGTCTGCCTCTTTTTGCTCATTGCTGACCATTATTCTGCCTCTTTCTGCTTGTTTCTGACCTTTATTTTGCCTCTTTCTACTTGTTTGCCTCTTTCTGATTGTTGCTGACCTTTAGTCTGCCTCTTTCTGCTTGTTCCTCACCTCTGCCTCTTTTTGCTAATTTTTGGCTTTTATTCTGCCTCTTGCTGCTTGCTTCTGTCCTTTATTCTGCCTTTTCTGTTCATCTCTGACCTCTATTCTGCCTCTTTCTGCTAGTTTCTGACCTTTATCATCCTTTGATCTGCATGGCCAGCCCCGGGGAGGTGGTGTTCCCTGGGTCCGTATATGGCATGGGAGGGGGGCCGCACACCCCTCCCAATTTTTTTAAGTGATTTGGCCCCTTGGAGGAAGTGGTCCCAGGCCCTGGGGGGCCCGCACAACCCCTCTATTCCTTCTATATTTAGCTCTGGGGAGGTGGTGTCCGCAGGGCTTCTACAAAGCCCAGTGTTGGGTTCCGTGCACCCCCCACCTTCTATAAAAATAAAGCACCAGGGAGGTGGTGGTCCCCGGAGCTTCAACGAAGGCCAGGATGGGAATCCACACTGCCCCCCCTTCATTTATAAAGATAAAGCCCTGGAGAGGTGGTGGTCCCCAGGACCCTAGGAGGGGGGGCCCGTGCACCTCCCTCCTTTTTTTAAAAATGCCCCCGAGAACTGGCCCAATCGGGAGCCAATTTCGAAACAAGGGTGAGAGACCACTCTTGTTTTTTTTTTTTCAATTTTGTCATAAGTCCATGGATCCACCTGCAAATTCACGGCAAAATTGAAAATAAAATGGTTTTTTCCCCAGTCAGGTTCCACTGGGATCTCACCACCACATCTAGAGGTTCAGGGTATTCCTACCCTGCCCCCTTTTCTTTATTTTAAACATTTTTTGTAGTATTCGGCCGAGTCACAAGATGGCAGCTAGCACTTCCTGGTTGAAGTGTTGGCAACCAATCAGATTACAGCACGGGGTCTGTGGGATCTGTGGAGGATCTGCGTCCTTATATATCTATATTTTTTAACCTTTAATATCTCTGAAACTACTTAATGGATTTACAGCAAATCACAAAAAGCATGCTTGCTGGATCAAAAGCTATCTTTTTTCCAACTTTTTTGGAATTCTGTCCAGTGGTTCAGCCTGTAGTCATGTTCAAAAAATGAAAGACTCCCAGAAGCATAAGATGGGGAAAAATAATTTTGGGACCAATGTAGTGCCAGAGGCACTTCTATGTATTGGGACCATGTGATGACCTTTGACTACCATTGTTTTAATTGACTTTTGGTGTTTTACTTTATTCTAGCTTGAATGTATGATATCATGTTTTCTGCACTTTCACTCTGCCTTATGCTTGCATTTCGTTTCTCCTTGTAGCTTCAGAGGGGGAGTGTTTGTTTTTTACTGCCTTGCCAAGAACAGAACGTGTGGGATGTGCATTGGAAGCATGAGAGAGAGAAAGGTGTGGAATGTACTTCTCTGTCTCGGAGTGTAAGCAGTGGTGCTCAAATGGGTGTAATGCTATAGCCAGTGGTGCACAAATGTGCATTGTATTTTACATTGGGAAGTTTTATGAAGTTTCTACTATTGGCTTTGACATGCCCTCATGCCATCTTGAATTCTGACTCTGTCTAGCTTGAGCTTCGCACAAACAAGCAGGCCTCCAGATCACTCAAGTTGTTTAGGCTATTCACGCTCAAGGTTGTTTTCTGTACTTTTGGAGACTTTCGTAAGATTTGCTAAAGTAAGGGGCTGGAACATGTTGGAGCGCAGAAGAATACGTGAGAATTCCTTTGCCTTTGAAATGCTTGCATGGAGAGTGGCCAACTCCAGTAAGTTTCCTTGGTGCAGAGGAGGTAATCTCGGAAACTTCTAGTGCTTTAAGATTATAAAAATGGGCTTTGTTGACTTGGATAGCGGGATTTTGTTTTGACCTGAATGAAGGAGGATGTGTCTAATTTAGTGTAGCAGTTCCTGGCTTGCTGAGTCTCTTGACCCCGGCTGTGAATCCCCCAGTCTGGACTAAGATGCAGTGTTTTCAGCGGGTGATGTATTTCCTTTGGACCTGGCATTGTGATGTGTGAGTGTGTCTATGTGCACTTTAAGACTCCAGTGGTTATAATCATCTGATGTATTTAGTATATATATATATATAGTGGTGCCCGAAACGCGTAATCAGGAAACAGGAATAAAATTTTGACTTGCCTGCAGTTTCGGTGGTTCGTGAATCCTTTGTAGCTGAAGTGGTGTGGACTGGCGCTGCGAGCGGACGAAGGATTTTGGTGAATTTTTAATATATATATACTATATTATATCTTTCCTTTGACAGAGTTTATTCCTTGTGTATGATTATTTGCATTTAACACTGTTTCTTTCTTGCAGTGGACGTCCAGTATTATTATCTTCTTGTATTTTATTCCATGTATTTTATTCCATGCATTTTAACCGTTGCATTTGCCTACTTATAAGTGTGTTATTATTGCTTGCACATATATATATTTCTATATACATGTATATGTTGTTTTCATTTGACATTTGGGAAAGCCTTTCTGTTAAAGAGTGTTGCCCAAATAAAACCCCATCCTTTATTCTGAAAACTGTCTTATGATGTGCCTCATATTATGAGAGTGAAATACCTTTCCAGGTGTTTTTATTGCTTTGCCGTATGTGCCTCCGAGTAGAGGTGTGGTATTTTCTATTATTTGAATACAGACCCCCCCTTTTTTCTCAGTCCCGCTTAATGGAGCTTTCAACACATGAAATGAAATTTCAACACGGCAGCTGAACCCGACTAAAGTATACGTTTTTAAAATCAGTTCCGCCACTTATCACACTTCCGGAACTGTAATACACATCCTTGGTTCGGCGAGTTAATGAGTCTGGCTCAGAGAACAATGGCCTCACTATGAGCTCTGGAAATGCCAAAGGATGTTAACTGCTGACTATTTAGCAGAGATTCTATCTGAATGACAGGAGCAGTTGTCAGAACAAGGGTAGCCCTACCTCTTTTGACATGGAGATGTCAGGAAGGGCTTCTTCAATTCATACTCAGAGCCCTCCCAGACAGCCAGTCTCCAGACTCAGTAGGAGGGAAATTCATTTCTGCCACATATCACACTTGCAGAGCTTGAATACAAATCCTTGGATGGACGAATGAACAAATCTGGCTCAGAGGACAATGACTTGCCTTTGTGTCCAAGAAACATATACGGGTGGTAACTGCTGAACACTTAGAAGGGATTCACTATCTGGTATTGGACAGATATCACTGTCAGACCAAAGGGTAGCTTTAGCTCTACCTCTTTGACATAGATATGTCAGGCAGTGTTCTCCTATTCATATGCAGGCCCTGCCTAGACAAGCAGACTAGCCACAGTATAAGTTTTGACCCTGTCAGGTAGGGGAGTGGCCAAGTGGATGAAGACAGATCTGCCTGGTGGCAGCTGGGTCCTGCCACGATGGACCAGGGAATCTTGTGTAATTTTACATCAGGGCAAAGAGGAAGTACTGCAAAAGAGGGTAGGGGAAGTGCAAGAAAATAGTTAGGAATGGGTTGTAGATTTTCTCTTATCCCAGGCTAGTACACAGGATAAATCTGACACCTTAACCACCGCCTCCTCAATATTCCTAGACCTAGGAAGACTCCATCAGAAGGAAGAAGGCCCTGCTCGAAGAAGAATACTACCTTCCTACTCCTGACAGTAGAAGACTTGCACAAGGACTCAATGACTCCCATATCCTGCTGGAACCCAAGAACTGAAACTTCTCCACAAGAGGCAAGTGCCTCCTCTTTACGTTCTTCAGGAACACCAACAGTAGAAGGACTCCTGACTCAAAGAAGGTCCATCTGACTAAAAAGAAATAGACTCTGCAGGAGCCCTGACTGGAGAGGGACCTGCTGCTCAAAAGCCTTCCCTGAGGAGCTGGGGCTGCAGGACTGACAAGAAGAAGCTTTCCTAGTAGTTGGAGCCTAAATCTGAAGGTAAAACCTTTGACCGGGACAACCTGCTCAGTGTATCCGACCTCCTCTCCATTGCGGTTGGCCTGAAATTGCACTCTGGTTCTGGTCCACTGGGCACTGATGTTTTTCCAAAGTGCCTTACTTTTTAGAAAAGTGCCTTACTTTTTAGAGGCATTTTTTGCCTTAAAACTTTAGAAATTCATATTTATGGTTCGCTTAGCCATAGTAGATGACCTTGGTGTCTTTTTGCTCATTACAGTTTTCTCTATTTTTCTAAATTGATTTTGGAATTTTATTGTGCTGTATTCAAACTGTTGGTATTATTTGACCTTAGCACTAGGTGCTCTGGGAAGTTCCTCTTATGTGTACCATAATTACCAAGGGATAAGCAGAAATGTAGTTTGATCTAACCAGAGTGAGTTCACTGAGTTGATAGAAGTAGCCCTCCCCTAAATTTGTCTAATTTATTTTCCTTCATTTTTGGTTGTGAGTCTCACATGGCCATTTAATGAATAAACCGGGGATGATTTAGCTTTAAAGTCGAACACAACAGTGCTGGAGGAATGCTTGCAAAATGTTTCAGCCACTGCCAATTGTTTGGGCCACATTCCAGTCCATCATTTTTCACCTTCTGTGCCATATCATAAAGAGATTAGCAATCTGCAATTCAGAGAGCTATATACATTTGTGGGGTGCTGTGAAATTATAAAGCAGCCTTATTTGATGTTCAAAGAAATCCTTAAAAAAAAGGTATATTCTATTACTCAAAACAAACTTTTTGTTTCTCTAATAATTTTTTTATTAAAACGTTTTCTAAATAAAACCCTCATTAGTACAAAATACTCATAAAGGAAATAGAGCAAATCAATGATTTCCTTCATATACATTCAATTAAAATTGGAACATAAGATTATTCAATGTCCATCAATCAAGAAATCTTGTATTGTCATTGTTCTGTGCATTAAAAAAAAATCACCCAACACCCATACAGGCACTCCATGTTACAATGTGGTAAGCCACTTCTTCAGGGCTGTTTGAAGGACATATATAACATACGTATTGATAAATGACAACATCCTAATCCAATTTACATATCAGCATTTAATATAGAAATGCATCAGTTGCCCATTTCAAAATCACTGTGTTTACACATCAAAAGTATGTATTGAGCAATCATAAGCATAATGGAAGAGATAAAATGACTGTGCATCCTCCCAATACACAGTGACTAAATATGCAAAACTGTTCTTAAATTTATCAGTTCTAGAGGAAGATTAGGGAGACAGTTATCTATTTAGAAATCAGCTCTTATGTCATTGGGATCAAGGATACATATGACAGTACTAAGGTTCAAAACATCTGCCAATACATTTTGGTTTGTAATCTGTATATGTTAAGTATGTCCCCTGCATATACTCGCTCAGGATCCTATAATTATCTCATTGTCTCACACCATGTACGCCCATTAATAACTACAAGAAATGTAGCAAAACAATTCAAATTTGTGTGATACAATTCAATCCCAACAGACTTACTGGGGTCCAATGAGACAATATAGCACACAAATAAAACTCCATCATCCACCTGCAACCACAGCAACCAGGGTAATGCCCTATCACCTCCACAACCAAAAATATATGGCTTTCACAATAATGGATACACTCACAGCAGAACAGGTGGGCGGAGCGCTGAGGCTCTCCCGCGCCGGCCAGCTACTTAATTTGATGCTGGGACGGACGAGCAGCGGACGTGCACAGCGGGCGCGCCAAAGGCAAGCACGTCTGCGCCCGTCCGTGCCAGGACGGGGCATGGGGCATGTTACTCTGCCCAAAAGTACATCTACTCAGCAGCCATCCTTATAGACATGGCACCAAAGAAGGTACGATCACTTGAAGGGCGACTGACACAAAAATTGCAATCTTTGGAGCTTTTAAATCCCAATCCTTCGGCTTTCATTGATACCCTAAATATAGGTGAACTTTCTATGAGCCTGTTAGCGCCACCTACCATCGTCACAGACAAACGCCCTGTTAAAGACCTTAATGTGATGTACTTAAACACACATTCCCTGGCTAAACATCAATTAGAAATATACAATATATTAGATACTGATGCACCTGATTTGCTACTATTGACTGAAACTTGGCTCACAGAGGAGCCCTCCCCTGATATTCTGGCAGCCCTTCCTGACAACTACTTTCTTTTACGTACTGACAGACCGCCAGGGAAAAGAGGGGGGGGGAGTGACTGCCGTCATCAAAAAAGAACTATCTGCCTCTACTCTGCCACACTTTGAAATTCCGTTAGTTGACTCTCTTATAGTCAAACTAAACCTGCACAATAGCACCCTGATATGTGTGGTACTATACAGACCTCCTATAACGATGCCTGATTTTCCCAAAGTCATAGCCAACTACATTGCGTCTTTAATTACTGACTATGACAAAGTGATGGTCGTAGGAGACCTGAACTACTGGGCCAATGAGACTGAAGGGGGAAAGCCATCCAGGGAACTCACGGAGTCCCTTGCCTGCCTTAACCTCACCCAACATATCCACACCCCCACGCACATTAAAGGCCATACTCTTGATCAAGTGTGGTCCATCAATGTCAATTTGCTCAATTTGGTAGTTCAACCTTGTGCATTGTCAGATCATTTTACCATCAGTTTTAATCTGCATGCTCTACCACTGATCATCAATTCCTCTCACTCCAAAAGTACCTTCAGAAATTGGAACCGGGTTGATCTGGGAAAACTAGTGGATACGCTGTCTTGTGAGCAGCCGGTCCCTGAAGGAGATCCAGACAACTGGGAAATAGAGATCACTGACTGGCAAAGGAAGGCCTTTAGCCTCCATGCTCCTTTGCAGACCAAAATTTCCCGCTCTAGGCAGCACGAAGCATCTAAATGGGTTAACAAGGACTTAAAAACACTTAAACTTCAAGTACGCCAAGCCGAGCGAAAATGGCGCAAAACCTATATAGCGGAAGATAAACTAAATTTTAACACATATTTACACATGTATAAAGCAGCTATTTTGGAGGCTAAGAGAGCCTTTTTCACCAATAGGGTACTCGACTCCGACAATGGCTCTAAAGAAATTTTTAGGATAGTGAAAGAACTATCCAATCCGAGTCGCGTGACCTCATCCTTTGCATCTAGCCAGGAACTCTGTAATGACCTGAACTCCTTTTTCGTAGAAAAAATAAAAAAAATTTAAAATTCCATTGTTCCCAACAACTGTAGTACTATAGACAATAGGGTCCACTCCAACTCATACTCCCTTAACATCTTCCCTGTGCTAGATAAGCAACGCCTTTTGGATCTCGTAGCAAAGGTCAAATCAGGCTCCCCAAGGAGGACTGCCCCATTAACATTCTGAAAGCAATCTATCGGTCCTTCCCTGACATTTTTCTTAAGTTTCTGAATCTCTCACTGTCCCACGGCACTGTACCACTAGCTTTCAAAGAAGCAGTGGTTATCCCACTTCAAAAAAAGCAAGGCATTGATCCCAAAAAACTGGAGAACTATAGACCAATCTCTCTTCTCCCGTTCCCGGCTAAATTGCTGGAGACTCATGTTGCCACTTGTCTCAGTTCCTTCTTGGAAACCACCAAGTTCCTGGACACTTACCAGGCAGGCTTTCGTCCAGCGCACTCCACCGAATCTGTGATTCTATCGGTTCTGGATGACCTCAAAGGACAGGCTGACACTGATTGCACTCAGGCCCTGATCGTCCTTGACCTGTCTGCGGCATTTGACACCGTGAACCACAAAATGTTGTTGGATCGCATTGCCGCAGCGGGTCTCGGGGGTTCGGCACTTGACTGGTTCAGATCCTTTTTAGAGGACCGCAAACAGTCGATGTGGCTCTCGCCTTTTAAATCCAAAACGGTAGCGTTGAGTTGTGGCGTCCCACAGGGTTCCTCCCTCTCGCCGAATCTTTTCAATATATATATATATACGACCCTTGATTTCTAGTCTTCGGCAGAGGGGGGTTAAGATTTTCAACTATGCTGATGACATGCAGCTAATCTTTGCCCTAGAGAACTCCACGGAATCTAAAGACTTCGTCAGGAGGTCTATGATGCATGTTAAAACTTGGATGGACAACAACCAATTAAAGTTAAACTCTGAAAAGACCGAGATAATTGTCCCCAATAGCAAACTAACTCACTGGACTCCTTCCTACTGGCCCCCTGAATTGGGTGTGGCACCCACTCCAAAACCAGTGATAAAGAGTCTGGGCCTTTATATCGATGCGGATCTCTCTATGAGTGCCCAAATTGGCTCAGTTACATCTGCTTGCTTTGTCCAACTTCGCAAATTGCGCAAGATTAGACGCTTTTTTTAGTAAAGAGGCTATTACCCAAATTGCAATAGCCCTTATCCTATCCAAAATTGATTATGGTAACGCCCTTTACGTAGGTCTCCCACAATTCCAGAGACATCGTCTTCAGATGATCCAAAATCAAGCAGCTAGAATCATCTATCTCAAGGATAGATGCTGCCATATCACCCCCTTGCTTAAAGATCTCCACTGGCTCCCAGTGGAGCAACGAGCCTTGTTTAAAATGGGATGTATACTTTTTAAAGCTATACAAGATACTGGCCCTGGATTTATTGTCTCGCTCATCAGCAAACACGCACCCAAGCGCACTCTGAGATCTATGCATCAGAACCTTCTGACGGTGCCTAGAATCAGACGCAAACGCATTGGTGGGACCCGGTTCTCTTTTTTAGGTCCTAAGATCTGGAACGCATTTCCTGCCTTCCTCAGGCTTGAGGTCAACAATCTACGGTTCAGGAAACAACTCAAGACCTGGCTGTTCACCTTGGCCTATAACTAGCTGCTATTCTGCTTAACTGCTCCCACCTGAGACTCACCAGCGCCAAGAAACCTGTCGGTGTACATGTGCTATACAAATACCCACATAACATAATACTTTCTTAGGACAATACCCAGGATACCATTCGGATAACAGGCCTCTTCAATCACTCCTTTTTCATTCCTGGCCTCCTTCGAGTTAGACAACTAGCTATTTACTTCACTCATGCCATCCTAAATCAAAAAGACCCACAGCCATAAATCTTTTATTAGGATCTATAAAATACAAAACCAATACACGTCAGCCTCTCGTACCTCAAGGTTAAAAATAAAGTCCTCTCCTAATTATATTCCGGATTGACAAGCATGTTCCTGGCATAAATATGTTTCTCATAAATATTTCTCAAAATGGCTTTCTAATACTCTCACATAACCATCATATCTTCCCACTGGCTGCAAAAGAGAAATGCACATGAAACCTTTCACACTTAGGTGGACTAACATCTCCTGTAAACCAAATGACCAGCACTCAATTTAAGCCCCCTTAATTGTGCTGTTCTGTTTGAAATGACTGTGATGATTTTATCTGGCCTTTGCATAAACAATCCCAGGGCCATCTTCCTCTCATATTCTATACAAATATCAAGTTGACTCATGTCCTCATCAGAATATTCTATGTCATGATTCCACTCCTCTTAGCCTCTCATAAACATTGTATTGCAACAAAGAGTAAATTCTATACATTTATACTTAAACCACTAGCTAAACAGACAGGCAATTTCATCTGATTACAATATGCCTCCTCAAAAGTTTCCACCCACTCACTTACCTATAAGCATCTCAACCTGGGTACTCTACCAATTGTAGCAAAAGGACTGACTGAGAAACAATCCTACTTAGAATCTTTCCTCCTTATGGTTTGAGTCTTACTTCCCTTCCTGTTTCATTTGGTGCCAGATCAGAAGTCTGGCATACATACAACAGCCTCATTTTTCAGGGCCATGAGCTACTTATCACACAGTACAGGGGCGGTATTTATAAACATTTGGCCTCGAAATATCTCGATCATAAACAATTAGTTATTGATAATATCAAAACCATATCGCAAAACCATAATTCCAAACCACACATATTCTGCATCTCGGGTTGAAAGAGGTAGGTGTAGCTGGCTCAACCCCTGGTGAGTACAAAGGCATCTCACATCATTTCACATGTATTTCCTATGCTGCTAGATTCCTTATCAGCACACCAAAAATTCAACCTTTACAAATGATCGAACACAAAAGCAGCTTACTCCCAAAGGTACCAATGTGCTCCCATACTACTCTTCCAGTCTGCATTCTCTGGCCAAGGTCAGTATTGAACTACCTTGCATCGTTAGAGTCCAATAGAATTTGATCAACAACTAAATTGTTAACATATATTCACAAACTCTCCTATGGTATTTAGCATGGTATGGAACTCTTTATCTATATTGAGTCCATCTTCAATTGCGCTTATGGTGGCTATCCACCAATGTTCATTCCTACTTAACTTGTGAGTTCTGTCGTTCCCTCTATGGTGTGGCAGAATGTGATCAATACCCACTGCCATCTTTTTATAAATGTCTCCATATTTATGGTTCTCATGAAAGTGCTGGTCTAAGGGAGATCTCTTATCCATGTTTTCAATGGCATTAACATGTTCTTTCAAACTCTCCTTCAAAGGGCGAATGGTAGATCCAACATATTGCTTTTCACAAATACAAATATCCAATTATAAACAAAATGTTGTATTACAATTAATAAAGGTTCTGATTCTGCATTGTTTGCTGTTATCCTTATTGTAAAATTCCTTCATTCTACCCACAATGTAGTTACAACAGGCAAAATTATTACATCAAATACACCAATATGTCTTCTCTATCAACCAACCAGATGGACAGAGAGTTGCATACATAATGGAGTCACTAGGACTAAGTATATGCTCTAAAATATCTGCGATCCTGTGGGTAACTGAAGGGTTATCGGTAATAATTTCTCCAAGATCCTTATCCATCTTGAGAATATTCCAATGTTTTTTAAATAGCCTGTCTTTTTCCATTTTCTGCACAAAACTTTATGATTAATCTCACCTTTTGATTATTCTTATTGGAAGTCTTCCTATCGTTTTCCATGAGCAAAGCTCTCTCTTATACCATCCTACCCTTTTTTGCTGCATTTACACAGATCTTATTTGGGTTTCCCTGTTGTTCAATCCATTCAGGGCCTCTTTTTCCACCCTAATATAGTCTCCTCTTCATTGCAAATCCTCTTTTGTCTTATTAAATCTCCAAAAGGGATATTTTGTATTAGATGAATGCCCCGATTTGAATTGGAGAATGATGTTACTTGCGTTTTTGTTTCTATAGAATCTAGTTAATAGTTTATCATCTTTAACAAACAATTCCACATCCACAAAGGTTAGAGATGTTTTGTGATATTCCAAAGATAAAACCACATTATTTTCATATCTATTTAAAAAACCATGATAATCTTTTAATTCCTGTTCAGATCCACTCCAAATAAAAATAAAGTTGTCAATATAATACACCCACAGCTCCACATGATTACTACCATCATGTAATGAGTCAGTCCAGGCATGCCCTCTCTCGCACTACATCCCATGAACAGGTTGGCATAAAGAGGGAGCAAATCGGGCTCCCATAGCTACACTTCAAATCTGATGGTGTAAATCACCCTGATACAAAAAAATTGTTATTATGCAACGCTTACTCTACAGAATCATTTTTACATGTTTGTAGAAGCTAGCTGACTTTGTTGCACAGAAATAGTTCAGGGCTTGAAGTTAATCTGCATGTTTTATTACTGTATGCAAACTACGAACATCCACAGTTACTAACCATAAATTATCATTGCATGGCATGTCATTAAGTTTCTTCAAAATATCTTAGTGTCTTTGACATATGAGGCAAGGTTTATGATCATTGGTGCCAAAAAATGTTAATATACTCTGAGATTCTTTCCGTGCTTGATCCTATCCCAGAGATTCTGCCGACACGAGGGAATTTTCCCCTCTTTATTGATTTTGGGGATGAAGTAAGTAACTGGTGTTACTGGATCTTTGCTATCAATATATCTATACTCGTCTTGATCTAACATGCTATCATTTTGCCATTTTTGAGGATACAAGAAGCTATCCTTTGTATTGTTTTATATCTCAGACCTCTGCATTTCTCATAGTCTGTTTTGTTTGACAGTTGCCATATGTCTTCCAATTTGTAATCATCTAAGTTTAACACAACAACATTCCCACCTTTGTCTGACTGACAAATGATAATGGGCAGATCATTCTTCACTCTATCATTGCATCACGTTCTTTTATTGTCAGATTAGTTCTCCCTTTTACAAACTTCATCTGATCAATCTCCTTGCCTACAATTTCAGAAAAGACATCAATCACATTATCTTTAGGGAGGAAGGTAACATTTTATTTTTTATTTCTATGAACATCAGATAAGGCTGTTTCATAATTTCATGCCTCCTCACAAATGTATATAGCTATCTGTAGATTGTCAGTCAGAAGGGTAAATGATCTAGTAGATTGTGTTCAGCGCAGGGAAATTTCTCATCTTTGTAACCCAAATAATTCATACGCAAATCAGTGCTGGTCTTACTCTGATAGGAACAGACCAGCTCAAACTGCCAGGTCAGGTCCCCTCTATGAAGGATGGAAGCAATCCTTGACTGGCTTCCGCCAACATAAGCTTCATTCGTGAGGTGCTGCTTGATTCCTGAACCGCATGAGCAGAGGACCCACTTCTTGCCACACCTGTAGCACTTTGGGTGTCTCACGGAGGAAAACAATAAGGACATGGGTAGAACACTTGCAAGATGTCTCCGCTGCTGGCTTTTGGTAATTATTTTTCACCTTCTATGCCACTTGAGACAGATATAAACTCCATTAGGAACAGTCCAGCCTGAACTGCTTGACAAGGTCGCCTCTAATTACAAAGGGTATGCCTGGAGAAAATGATATGTCGAGAGAGGATTATCCAGAAAGGTGTGGAGAGTGATACACATGAAGGTTGTAAAAAGGAAAACAATACTGGAGGTAGACGTTCAAGGATACCATTGGAGGAAATTGAGACAGAGAGACATATAAGAAGGATTAGGAATGTCAAAGAAAAGATAAATACTGGCATTGGAAATATAATGGAGCAGAGCAAACAATAGAAAATAATAAGAATAAGAAGAGCGCAACTGTAGTCTAAGGAGAAACAATTTACAGTGATGGTAAGAACATTTGTATCATTTAAAGTAGCAAGAGGAACCATTTGGCTGATATTTTATAACTTGAAAGAGCAAGTGTGGGAGACAGCCGACTTGTGAGAGGAGAAAGAGAGGCAAGGCCTAAAGAGAGCATAAAGATTATTGGCAGTAGAAGATGGTGGTGATTGTCCTGGGGGAGAAGTGTAAATAAGGGCAGTATATGGATAATCTTTAGGTGTATTAGCAGGGAAATTAGAATTTGTATCTTATTGAATTTCAAATGCAGGAATTCAGAAATCATCAGAGAATTCATAAAAAAAACATGCATTTAGAAATAATGTCATTTAGGTCTTGCAAATCTGTGAAGAGTGAAATAAAAAAAAGTGTCTGCCATCAATAAAGAAGTGTGAACACAGTGCAAATGAAGCATTCAAGACAGTAATGGAGATAGTGTATATTGACAATGAAGATCCCCAAGGCAGATCTTAGTGAACATCAAAAGCGGCGAAAAAGAGAAGAAAAGAACTGCTCAGACAAGAAAGCTGAATAAGCGCAGCAAGAAAATTTTAAAGAAAAAAACAAGACCAAAGGAAAGATCTATCCAAAGAAGAAAGTGAATTGAAAATGTGTTTTTTCCACATCGGAAGAAGCAAAACCAGAGAGGTCAATAAGAACAAGTAGCAAAGAATCTTTTATGTGATAACCCTGCACAAGATAGTTGAATAGAGCAATTTCAGTTCAGTGAGCAGATTGAAGTTGGACAGAGTAAATTAGAGTAGAGAAAGATACATATTTTATGCATGTATGAGTATGTGTACGGTATTTCTATAGCACAAACCTAGTCAAAAGGCAGCAGGAGCATTTGAGGCAGCGGGAGGGTAGAAATAGTATACGTTTGCAAGTAGTAAACAATCCTCCAAAGAGTATTTAAGACCACAGAGACATTATTAAAAAATTAAAAAATAAACTGTTTATAGAGGTAGATTGAGGAGTTAGGTATGGGTGTGAATAAGCAAAAAGCAGACATCACAAAGAGCAATCAGAGAACCTTTGTGATCGGATGTGCATTTGGAACATGTTGGAACAAAAACTAGGCTAATGAAAATATTGAGGGCATAGGAAAGCAGTGACACTGGAGCAGTGGGTGTTTGAAACAGTGTGACTGGGGAGGGAACCAAATCTCTGATGTACAAAGATTCCCTTCACAAAAGTGGCCGTAAACAGTGCACTGACTTTTTGTAAATGGAATCTGATTTTTAGGACTGACTTATGTAATAATAGATTGGTTCCCAAGATAAGGAATCCTAGTAAGTCGCATTCGGCAGTGGTCACAATCACAGTGATAGTGGCCTGCAAGGTTCAGCAGACCAACATCGTGTGACTGCTCTTCAAAAGAAAAACCTTTATTATTTTTAAAGTTGCCCGATTTCCTTAAACTAAACAGGGCTTCTCTTTTTAAAACAAGTTTTTGTTTCCGAACAGTTTAATTGAGAATTGGCAGTGGCTGTCTGGATCATTGCCAAATCCTTCTGAAACTTGTACCATAGATTGCAAAGGGGAAGGGGCCCAAATGGGACTCCTTCCCTTTTGTGTATAATTTATCACCCTAACTTGGGTGTGATTACATTTCAATGGTTAGGGAGCTAGCTGATTTACAGTCACAAACCACCGATACAGCAGGGTACTTATCGTAATTTGGAAGAGAAGTCCACAATAAGCCCTATCCAAACTGTGACTTTTTAAATTTTTACTGACATTTTCAAATCAGTGAATGAATTTAGTAGATCCAAAAATGCTTTTTAGTGGTCACAAACCCTCCAATTAGGGTATCGAGCAGCTTGGAACCGATAAAAAAAGTTTGTACATCTGGCTAAAACCTATAAGAGAAGGGGGCAAAGATATAGCCATATGGACCCCCATATCAGAAAATTAACGAAAGAAAAGAATCATCAAACCGAAAAATTGAATGTGTGACCAGGTCAGATATAATCAAATATGCGGCGAGAAAGTTAATCAAGATTTCAAAATGAGCAGATACTTAAAGGAGAACTAGAGCAAAGACATTTTAGAGCAATTAGCCAAATTAACCTAGTGGCAAATAGTAGAAAGGTTTCAGGTGAGTGTGCTAGTAATGGATTATGTACAAAAAGAGAGAAAGTACAAAGAGTGAGATAAAATAGGGAACAAGGAGAGATCAGACAAGAGGTAGGGAGGAGAAAGAAGTGAATGGGGAGAAGGTGGGTGAAAGGAATTTGGAAAAGAAGTGATCTCCGAGACAAAGACTACTTAAAATCACAGTCTGACAAAAGAGAGAAAACTTGAATGTCTATTTTCATATTAAAGAAGTGTTGAAAGTTTGTTGCAGGTTGAAATGAATTAATAGAGGCCACTGGAAGCATGAGAGTTATTGGTTGAGAACTGCAAAGAGACCGTCTAGAAAGAGGAGTAAGCTTATTTTTATTTAATTATCCATAAAACTCCGGAAAGCTGACATATAAAAGACTAACGGCTGCCCACTCCCAGGATGACTGCCTTATCATGCACACTTAATGAAAGACTATATTAGTGCATCATGGCTTGATTTATAATGTGCCTTAATGTCCTCACATGCTAAGGCAGGCTTTATAAATAAGAACAAAACTCAATATATGAAAAAAGAGCAGAAAAAGTGATATACTTTTTTTAGTGCCTTTTTGTAATATTCGAAAGGTTCTGTAAAAACATTCCATCTGGGAATTGACTGGACAACAACTCAAAAATATATATTGGTTTACACGTCTAAAATGCATTCTGATTTGGCTCTTTGCAAAAAGAAGCCAATTACTTCTACCTCTGTGTCTCTGTTAGCCACTTCAGTGAAATGAATTAGAGTTCCCTTGTATTCTACTTAGCTCTAAAGCAACATGAGGCAGCCGCCATGATGTCTTACACCCACCGATAACATACATAATAAAAATTAAGCAGGACGTTCCTCTTGGTGACCCCAGGCTCATATTGCCTAGCTTCCCACCTCAGGACAGTCTGCCCCACACTGAGATAGTGCAGTTCCGCTTTCTTAATATTAGCAAAGTATCTTTTGTAATGATATAAAGGTGACCAAAGCTTTCCGGTGAGACTTCTCATTGTCATTCACAGCATATAAGTGGAAGATAAACATCTCTTAATTTGCATCCATATAACAATTATGATCCTTGTATATGGATTTTTATACATAAGATGGCATATCAACCAATGGGACAGGGGTCCCTTCTCCTTCTTTGCCCTACATATGAAGCTAGATCTGCAAACTAACCATCTCAAAGGACAAAGTACATGAACTTTTGGAAAACACAAATGCAGAGTCTGAATGAGGTGTTACACATGCAAAAAGTAAAAATTTAGAAAATCTGCAAAACCTTGCAGTGTACCATGAACCAATCACTATTAGCTCTTCGCAAAGATTTGCCAATAGCGATTTTATAACATTCCGTCGTCATGATATCTCACCCTTCCTAAGCTCAGATACTTTGTCTCAGACTTACTAAAGTTTTGTGTGAACACTTGTGCGACAATAAGCGGTGCCTTGGAATTCAAAGACTTACAAATGGCAGCTGGGATTAGCCACCATGCACAAAAGGTATTTTTTGCTGAAAGTGCATGTTAGCACCCTGCCAGATGCCTTTGCTTTGCAGTTCACCAAATCCTCAATAATCTGTCCAACTAGAGCATAAAGGGTGGGGAATCATACAAGTATCAAAGGATTTCACCCAAAGCTAGAGCTACTAAACAATTAGGGCCTGAATTTGCATAGAATCCTATCGCCAAATGAAAAAAGATGCAAACAATGGGCAAGCAGAATATTGAGTAATATTCCTATCAGCATATTGTGTAATTTCTTCAACACTACATATTTTATGCGGCTCACTCTTGGCTGTAGTCATCACAAACAAACTTGTATGGGAGGGTGTACCTCGATAAGTATGGAACTGCTCAATGTTTCCCCATTGCGCAACTCTCTGATGCAGATTTTCATGCAGTGATGCACTATATAATGTTTAGTGAATCTAGGCGATAATTTCTAGAGCTGACAAAGGAAAAACATTTCCCAAGAAAAAAGTGTAAAAAAAAATATGCCGCACCCTAGGGGAATGTACTGAGAGACAGCAGACAAGTTACAAGAAGTTATTAGGACAAACATGACATGTAATCTCAAGCAGGTCTACTCAATTGTATTTATGTGTGTGTGCCTAACGTTGTGTCTAATTTGAAAAGATGTGATATACTGATCCTGCTCTAGATCCACTGGTTACATGCCATGTGCTAACCAGTTAGTATAATTTGACACATTAATTAATTCAAGTGAATTAGTGAGTTAGAATCAAACAACATATGTTCCAAAATGAATACAGGTGACATTTACAGCATTGAACTGTACATCTGAGGCCACTTCATTTTCCAGGCTATTTGGACAATGCCACAAGGAGAGACTATTAGTAATTTAAGAACTCCAAGTTTTTACGTTGGTAATACTTTCCTAGTTCTTATCAAGAATGATGTGATTTATTTTGTTTATTATTGCCATCCGAAAAAGAGATTACACAAATAAATAAGAGATAAATATGGATTAAGTGTGTATATTAATGGCAAAATAAAGCGCATTGCAAAATGAAAAATATTAAATATACGAACGTTATTAGGTCTACAAATATATTTCATGCTAAGGCTCACTGTATTGTATGCATTTACTTAGCATGAACGAGATGGGTGACGATAATTCTGCACCTTCACCAGGTGTGCTAAATTGAGCAGTGGAGCTGTTTGGACCCCATTTTGTTTTTTATTGTGTGAACCAAAGCATTTACCTGTTCAAATTATCATGGATATAATTTGAACACCTAACACATTTAAATGGGTTTTGTACCCACATTTGACTTCGTGTGTGTGAAATATATTACCATGTTACACTTCAGCATACTGGTGTTAATTGCATGCCGAAGTGTCACTCTATTAGCAAACTAAAAACTTTGAGCTTGCACTTCCAAACTACATTTTTTGCGGTATTTCATTGGTGAATTGATTCATACTTAAGATACATGCAATACATTTTATGCCGTAGTTCAACTTTTGTCTTTGCAAATTATATTTTTTGTATTTGAAAATTAATCCTATAAATTGTCCTAACATGCGTTTATAATAGATCAAGAAACGTAAGACAACACATTAAATTTTGTATCCAACACTTATCCAACTAATTCTTAGATCTCAGTATGGCGTCCAGTTCAAGTAAAAGCTGGTCTTTTACTTGAACCTTACGCCATACTGATACACAGCAGGAGCAATTGCACTCTAAACTTTTATATATAACAACCAACTTCAATATGCATTGTGTTAAGAAGTAGAAATGATGACAACATATGTACTGAGCACTGAAGAAGTCCTTGGCGGACGAAACGCATTGGCTACTGTTCGATTGATGTGATTTTAAGAAAAAAGAGATGAATAAAGATTTACTGAAAGAAGAAATTATCTTCACATCTGTTTATTGACACTAAATGATGACATTGTTTGAAGTTACAAATTGTGTACAGTAGACATAATTTTCACTGTGTACTTCTAACGAATTTTGAAATTGAGTGCTGAACCACTATCTTGTATGTTCATTTTGGAAATGTATTTCCTCTCAGAAGTGTAGAAGGGTTGCACTTCGGGTTCGTTGCATCATCATTAAGATTATAATTTACTGTTTCCACATTGTGCTGACGGGTGCAGGATATCGGTGCCTTGACCCTTCATATCCTTTGTATGCTAATTCTTAGATCTCTCAAAAGTATCAGCAGGTGGGGACGAGAAACGAAATGAAAGAATGAAACAAACAAATTAAACAACAAACGGTATCCAATTCCTTCAATTGTTTATCATATACCCTTATTTGATTGTTACTGAAGAAAATCCTTTTCTCACACTTATACAACAATATCATATCTATAATCCCTTTTTTGTGTTAATGGAAGTATTTCACTTTCTTTGAATAGCCCTATTCATTGTAGCTAAGGCCCCTAAGATTCCTGTTTCCTATAATTAATAAGTTAACTTATTTGAAAAGCTTTGCAGCACTGCCTTTGATGAAGCAAAATGTCTTCCAAGAAAAAATGCAACTCTATGACTAATATCTGCTAAATGGTATAATATTGCAACATTTCCAAACCATCTGACTCGTTGAACCATACACAGAACCAACTGCCTAGAAGCAATCAGTTGATAATGAATTAAGATTTTCCATGCATGTAGCAATTTAACTGATAACAGCAATACAATTAAGAACATATTGTTCAATAAGATAAATTAAAATAGAATTTTAGGGGTACAATTAATACCATCAGAATGTGTGTGGTCCCGAAAATACTTCAAGTGCCTCAGAATATTCCTTTGCTGTTATATAAAAAGATTTTAAGTCAATAATTGCTTCAATAGGAATTTATTTTTAATGATGAACAATAGAAACAAAAGCCATAAGACCTGTATTAAATAGGTTATTATTCAACAGTTGTTTTAGTTTGCCTAGTTTTTAAAAAATATCACAATGCTTTTCTTTCACGGAGGTCAGTAAATTATTGGTTTCAAAACTTCAATAGTGCATAATCAGAGTAGTTCTATCAAATAAATTAATCTAATCTAAAATTAATATGAAAGGACAAATATGATTTATCATTATGGCAATGCCCTAATTCCAATACTTTAAGAAAACAAAACAAAAAACTTTGGTGGCAAAGCTGGATTTCTTCTGGTATTTTTTTTAATCTCCAAGATGCTTGGTGGCAATCCTTTCATTTGGATTTCAATGACTGAAATATAACCTGGAGGTAGAGGAATAATCAGTTATGTACCATTGAAGAGTTTGTTAGAGCATGGAGTTGGAATGGTATTTGCTAATATACCACATATCTCTAATGTATCTGGACTACTTAAAAATAATTTGTTCAGTCTTGCTACGGTTTTGAGACTTTTTCCCAAAATCAATGAAAATGAAGCAGATAAATCTATGAATGAGGAAATTCTTCATTTATTATAGGATATGTCTGCTGAAGGGCCGGCTGTCTGCTGCATGGCAGATACCGGGGAGCTCTCTTCCACGACCGGATTCGTTTCCGGTGTTTCCTGCTGCTTTGAGCATTAGCCTGCGGCAAGGAGAGTTTTTCAAGTACAGTGGCTTTGAATTACAAACACGCTCCAGGGACGTACCGAAGGTGGTGTAATTCATTACCAGATTGATTACGAGTCTTTCCTTAGAGAGGTTGACCTGCGGCACCTCTTTCTCTTGTGAGCAATTCATTCAAGAACTACAGCAGGTTGCGTTTTATTAATGCAACGCAGTGCTGCCATTTCCTTTACCCATGTCCTGATGAGGCCCAAACCATTGGGCCGAAACGCGTCAACTTTACAGAATGAAGGAGGCTGACTGATTATTATTGCACAGATTAGAATTGGATACACACACTTAGGGGTCGATTCCGATCTCGGCCGGAAGCGCACCTAACAGTATTCGTCCGTAAAAAAAACAAGCCGAATGCGTGTTTCCCGACCGATTCGAATATTCGTCCGAACGAACAAGTACGATGCGCATAACAGCCCAGATTCCGAGCGAGCCGTACTCACTCATTTCAGCTCCTGTTCCCCGACCGAGCCGGATCCGTAAACGCCGATTCGAGTCGCACGGAACCAAATACACAGCACCTTCCGGCCGGACGAGTACGATGCGCACTCCGTACACGCCGAACCCGTCGCTACGTCCGGCACATTTGAGCATCCGGGAGAGCCGTACATAAGCTCCGATTCGCGCCATAAGAAGATCCACGGCTACGAGATGAACAAGCCAGCG